>JAVQJL010093340.1:0-71866 GCA_036024295.1 Nannoperca obscura
TCTTCTTCTTGCATGAGTGTCGTCATGTTTGATTAGTTGTTTGAGTAAACGCCGATCTACTGCGCATGTGTATTTACACGCCGATCTACTGCGCATGTGTGGAACGCGTCTGCCGAGCGAGCTCTAAAAACAAGTATAATTTGAAATGCTCCACGTACGCGGTGTTTGCGACCACACACGAACGTGTCCGCTCTGGAGTGTAACACTGGCCTTAGCCTCCACCAATTTTTTAAAACAAAATTTTAGTCTTTAGCTTGCTAAATATTTGATTTTCTTCCTTAGCTTGTTGCCAACTGTCTGGTTGCCATTAGGTTATTGCTGCATGCTGATGCTGGAAATTGGGCTCATGAGCATGAGAGTGATGAAACTGAACCATATACTGACGTGCTAAAGGCTAAAAGGCTCCATAAAGGTGCAGTCAGGTGATAATTAAGCCGAGTCAAGTTAATACAAGTGAAACCTTACACATGGAACTTGATTCAGAATTAATACAAAATGATTAATTAATGCAGCTTTAAGCTAGTAACTTGCAACCGGTAATAATTATTACAAAACCACATTTTAATTTGTTATTAAAACCTGTAACAGTATCCTCCAACACATTTGGCTACAAGTTGGTTTGTGGAAGATCATACCCAGTACTGATTCTTCTGCAGAGTGGGAGTGGCGGTTTGAATAATTTGGGAAGATGACGAAGGAGAACCATTACTCCATGAACTTATGAGCATGTTTGAATCAATGGTGTTATAAGCTGAGCCCTGGTTTGGTGTCAATAATTGATCAAGCACAGGGATACCCGAGCAGGTGTGGTTTAATGGAGTGACAGTCACGGTGGGAACTGTTGTGCTCCTCTGGGTTTGACCGTGGTAGGGCTGCCTGCTTGGAAGACCAGTGGAGGGCGGCTCCTTTGATGCAGCAGTGCTCTGCTTCCTTTGCCTGTTGTGTCGAAGAAAGACAACCAGGACTACAAAGATGATTACAAGCAGCAGCAGGGCCAGCAGTGGTAAGATAACCAGGAGCGGACTGGAGGTTTTTTGAGGGTAGGACTCCACACGAACTGGTGTGTTCCTGAAGGGAAAATCCTCTGTTCCATGCGTTGGTTTGCCAAGAGTCGTACTAAAAATGCTAGTTTTGTTGGAGTTTCCCCAGCGGTTGCGCCCCTTGAACTTTTGCTGGTTTTTGCTTGGTTGCTGGGTGGAGAGGAAAGCTGTAGACAGGACTGGTGAAGCAGTTTCATTTCTGGAAGTCTGTATTGGTGTCTGCGGAACAGATGATGTGGTTGCAACAGGACTCTTTGTGGTTGGAAAAAATGCTGGATGATATGGCACAACTGTAAAGTGGAACTCCCCTTTAGCAGGTTGGATGTTATCAGCTTTCAGTACAAACACCAGTGAGTCATTTAGCTCTTGAACTCCAGTCATGTTGGCATTCAGCTCCAAGGCTACCTTCTCTTGTACGACCCCCTGAAAGGTGAAGGACTCAATTGGAACAGCTTTCCCATATATTTTAGGTTTTGTCCCAACAACCTTCCCATACTTAGGATGGGAGATAATTTCAAATACAGGGTCACTATCACTGATATCAGCCAGTTCAGATGCATTAAGAAAGTTAGTGTTGAGTTTAAAAGCAATCCCATTGGGAATCCTCAAACCTTTGCCAATCTGGATCAAAGGTCTGACAGTTATGTTAAGCACTTGGCCAGACAGCTTTGCCTCAGAAGTGAAGGCAGTGTACTCAAAGCTGTCTTCCGTGGAGGAAAAGGAGATCATATGGTAGGACAACCTTCCAGAGTGGAGGTCCTCCTGTTTGAACTGTGTAACCTCTTGGTTATCCTTCAGAAGTTTGCCAAACCTCGGAGGCCTTGTAATATTGTAGTGAATGGTGATGTTTCTCCCATTGGTCTCAGCAGCAAGGTTGTTCTGGGTCAGTGATACTGAAGTCTTGCCTTGATCCAATGTCAATCCAGAGTTGTTGACCAGAGAAATGGTGATTTTTGTCACTTCTAGGTTAAAAAGTTTATAAATTGGTTTATGATGGCCATCTGTAACACTGAAGTAGAACACCCCAGAGACAGCGCTTCCATCATGGATGAAATAGATACTTCCGTTATTAATTTGGGCTTGAGTGAAGGCCACTATCGACTCATTGAAACTTCCTTCAAGAGCTAGGTAACCATTGTTTGGTTTACTAATGACAGAGAACTTAATATCATCAGGAGGATTGTCTAAGTCTTCAACTTTCAGATTCTCAGGCCTGAGGGCTATAGTATCTCCTTGTACCACCCTCAGACTTGGAGCTTTGGTTTTTAGCAAAGGAGGCTGATCATTTACAGGTGTGATTGTAATATTAAAACACTCCTCGACAACATCAATGTCATCTTGAGGGCGTTGCGCGGTTTTACCCTTAGGATTTAGCCATACACTGAATGCAAAAGAGTCGTGAGTTGTCTCTGAGTTGTCGTGCTTGTAGGTGATACCGTATTTGTTAACGATGAACTGGGAAAAGTTAGGTTTCTCCTTCGTGAGGTTTCTCTCACCCACCACTATGACACCATGCTGAGGCAGAGATGTCACCTGAAACCACACCTCATGGGAGCTCCGCTGAGGTGTTGGCAGCTTGGACATCAGATTAGTGGCATCCAGCTTGGATTCATCAATGATGACACTCTCACCTTCTGTTACCTCAGCACCTAGCACCAAGCAAACACTACGTTAATCACCGAGGACAACATTGTTAAACATCTCAGCTCAAAACACCACTGTACAGCCTTATAAAAGCAAACGTGTGCCTGTCGACTCTTCATACCTTTGTTTGCAAGCAAGATTGTGTTGTGTTCAAGTCCAGTATTCTCATAAGAAATATCTATTTTGAAGGTCTGGCTGTCCAGAGAAGTAGGCGGTGATGCAACAGAGAAGGTCATGGAGTCCATGGCTTCCCAGACCACTGATTCGACGGGGGTTTGAATGTACACAACCTCTTTCCTGTCCACCTGAGGTACAAAAACACCACAGATCCTCAGTCAAACCACAATCCAGAATACATTCACATCAACACATTTGCACAACATGCAGATCAGGCCCCTACAGTGAACCGATGCTTTTAACAACTGTATAAACAGTTCAGTGGCCTCAATAATTCTTTATTATAAAGATATTACATTTCTTCAGTATGTATAAGATTTCATTATTAATTTAAATCTGCTTTGCTCAGTAAATAAAGTACAGAGCATCACATATTTAACGGTGTTGGATCGTACTACATAAGAAATAATTGATTGCATAAAAGCCTTACATGTTCCATTCAGCTAAAGAAGTGCAAAGTCAATTTCCTGAACGAGGATGCAGAATATCTATTATTCATGACATGGAAATCTGGCAACTTTCCACCTGAAAGGAGGAACCCTAATATTTAATCTTAAACTGGTTCATATTCGAGGTATTTCGTTTTAAAATATTCTTAAAGTGTGAACAAAGTGTTGATATGATCTCCAGTTCTTCACTCACCATGTCTTGTGTGAAAGTGGAAATGTCCACTGTTGAATTATCAGACTGCTTCATCACCAGACGCCCCAGTTTAGGATGACGAATCACACTGAACGTAATAATGCGGTTCGAGGAGTTGCTGACATCATTGGTCACTGCTTGTAAATCCCGATTTGTGATTGTTGTAGAAGAGCCTGGAGGAAAGGCGTGACATTGAATTAGTAACATTACAGAAGAATTGGCTGGAAAATTGATCATGCAACTTTATCTGGAAAAGAAAATGTGTTTTTCTTGTCTGGTATTCAGTTTAGCTCTCGACCACACTGCTAAAACTCTTGTGTAGCTCATCAAGTGTTGCAAGTTTTCCCCTCTGGAAGCGTTTCACATCTTTTTGACTCCAAATTATGCAAAACAAGCTCTGAAATAGACCGATGGGAGTCCTTTGATGTGTCAAATTAAAGCTGCACTGCAGACATCACAGACTTTTTACAGCACGGTCCAACTGCAGTGCGGGGTGTTACATAAAATCCAAACAAGAAATTAAAAGTGGATCAGCTCCTTGCAGGCAAGGAAATCTTCCACTTGGGGAAAATGTAAAGAGAAACATCTCCTGAGTGTGATGACAGGAAATGACTACTGAGAGCTTATTTTCTTTTGAAGACGATTTTCATAGCTATGCTGCCATTGTGAAGAGGATCCTCAAAAATAAAAAAAGAGTGCTGATAAGTGATGGAAGGCAGCGATAGAGGGGAAAAAGTGGTCGAAGCACAGTGAAATTCATTCATCACTCATCGTGAGCACTCCCACCATCCATGTCTGTCTCCTCATGGGAAATTTCTCTCTTAGAGGAAGAGGGAGAGACAACTAATCTGTAAATCTAATCTGTACAAGAAGGGGTTTTCTATATTGTCAGATGTTTGTGCAGCTTTTGTGATGATGGTATATAGAAAACATATAGAAATGCTCACAAGAACCAAAATACATTTGTAAAACTCCTGCGAGTTGTTTAGTCTATGCCTGCGAGATGAGAAAAATGTGTGGCACTTTGGGAATTTGAGACTGACGTATGAAAAAACATCATGTGACAAATGCTAACCACTGCGCAAACAGCACACCATAAATATATTCGAGGCATATGTGAAAATAATACATTTAGAAAATGATATTGATAAGGATTAGAAGAATACAGCAATTTTGAAGTGAGAGAATCATATTAGAGAATTATTAAGGCACCATTGTACTCATCAAAAGAGCTTTTAGAGTCTTTGATTGAACAGCTTTGGCTGTGGGAAGGATGTCGTGGCTGTGGCCTGAAAGCAAGACCTGCCGACCCACACCCTTAGTTGTCCCCATATTTAAAATGATATCCCCATATATTTTGTATTGTAAAACAGTCCTTATAGTCCCACTTTGGCCATGTAACAGTAACAATACATTGCATTAAATAATTAGCTTTGTGTATTCAAGACGAGCTTGACAGAATGATAAGTACAATTCTTTATGCAAATAATCACTCTAGCAAGTCTCGTGTGGTATTTGCAGGCAACTGACTCACTGTCAGAACGTTTTCAAGTAAACACTGATTTCTTAATGAGGCATATGCAACTATTTAGTGAGGAGCCTTTGCAGCCTTTCGAGAAAGAAGAAAATCTCACCTCCACAGTGGGAAAGTGTTTCATGTCACCCCTCACCCCATCAAAACCCTTCATTGTCACTTAACGCCCCCCCCCCCGCGCCCCTCTCCCACCCGCCTGCCCGCCCCGCCTGGCACAAAGCACAAACAGGGCTGCCTCAGACAGACAGTGGCACAGCTTTTCAAGTACCCACTCACCGCGCCAGTTGGCAGTTCACTGCCCTCACAATATCCTTTCCTTCTAACTCGCAAACCAGACCAGTGGAAATATCAGAAAACGGCCTATTTTTAGCTCCTGAGTATTAAAGGTAGCGTGCTGGATATCAAAACATTAAGCAATGGCAGCAGCTGATTCACTAGTCTGGTATTTGGTTAAAGTAATAACTTGGCTGTTGGAAAGGTGATGAATTGTTTTACTAATGGGATTTTGGGCAGAGATTATAGTCAGGCTGAACATATAAGCAGGTTAAATCTTTTAAAATACAGCAAAGAGAGAACCAGGTATCACAAACACTGAAAATCTTCAACTGATCCCTTATAAAAAGAAACAAAAAGAGGAAATCAGTGGATATTAATAGTACAACTACAAAGAAAAACATTTTTAGAGGGCAGGTGTGTAGTTTCACTTTGACACAAAAACCTATAGAAGAAAAAATATAAAACTATTGTGATCTCATTGTAAGAAAAAAGATAAAGATTTGGTTTGTTCTATGAAACCAGTGAAAATCTAGATGCTGCTTTGGAAGACATACAGTACAGTAAAAGGATCTACTAACACGTATTTTCTTTGTAGCCAAAGCCTGATATATCTTATTCCTCTGTGCCATAAAGCTCCATTGTTGCCAGAAAACACATCAGTGACCACTGCGCTGTAGTTTATTTTAAGTCCCTCTCACAAACACCGTCCTGCTGTAAATACTCACCAGAGAACCAAATGTGTATTCATTTACAGCTGAAAATAGTCCCTAATAATAGTCTCCTACCAAATCCACAAGTTATTCCAGTTTGAGTATCATTTGTCAAAAGCTGCAGTGCCCATATGTTTTAGGAAATTACTTTATCTTTTAAAAACCAAAATCAAACTATATATATTTGTTTTATGTATGGGAGCTGAGCGCCACAGAGCAGGGAAGAGGAAAAACATTAGGAGATTAACTAGCACATTGTTTGTTTAGTTTTTTTCCTTGAGATTTGTTGACAATAATAAAAATACAGAATAATGACAGCCTTATCTTTTAATGATAAGACTCTACTCAGAGGGCGATTTACCTGGAAACACCTTGAGTGGATGGTTTTTCTCTAAACTGAGAACTAAGGCTCTGGCAGTGATGCTGAAGATCTGCCTGGGAGTGAAGTTCACACCATCGTTGACTTGGAAGTTGAATCCTCCAGACATGGCACCTGGACATGCAATGACAAGCTGTTAGATTCTGTCTGCTGGAGTGAATAAAGAACATCTGTATCTTAGCTTTTAGAGTGCATGTTGTTGGAGCAAATTTACAAATACGCTGCATCTGGTTTCTGCAGAATACACATAAAAAAAAGTGTCTGATCAGCATTCCTGATCCTGGTCTCAAGAACTGCAAAAACTGCCATAGAAGCTAAAAATTATTCTAGGAGATACTAAAAAATGAATTGTCTGTACTATATGTATAGGGTGAGGCGAGTCCCTTGCACACAATTATTGTGAAAAAAAGTAGATCAGAACAGTAAGCAGAAACCTGATCTGAGACTGACACTATCAAATGTTGACAGACCTTATCTACTATTTAACATCAGAGTTTGTAGTCTATGAAGTATTGTCACCTCCGACCTGGCTTTCAGTCCAGTCTGTCTGTATCATTGATGCAAATAATTTAATGGCTATTGAAGAAAGTTGGACATTGTTCCTGCTGATGACTATCATTCACTGTGAGGTGACACAAGTAGAAAGCAAATCCAACAAGTAGGAATTGTCAACAGCATCTTCTAGTGGAAGCAAAAGGAACAAGCAAAAACTAGTTATCTTGAATCTGAAGCACAGATGAATTACATTTGGAATTACTGCTTTAAATCCAATATTGCAGGTGAACATTTGAACCAATGAATTACAGGTTAAGTTTAGGACTTGGCAATAAGATGGAAATCAATGTCATAATATTAAAAAGAATAATTTTCCGTTAAAAATATACATTATAGTACTTGTTAATGGACCTGGACAGCATCAAATATCTCCTATACAAATATCTCCTCCTACAATTTGCTTGGAATCTTTCATTTTGTCAACAGAGTGATAGCGTGATTTGACCATATTATCAAAATACAAATCTAGTGAAAGTCGATAAATGATAATAAATACTGAATTATCGCCCAGCTTTTCTTCTTCAATTGCCATTTCCACATAAACAGAGGCCTGTTTAAGACACACAGATTTTATTGTAGTCATATTTACACGTCACTCATTATTTTACCAATTCGTTTTTTATATTATATTTTTGGGTAATTTGGGTGGAGGTTTACTGTATAATGCTATGGCTTCCTGACCACCAGTTTCACTTCTTTTGTCTGTTAAATTATATATAAGTTAATAAAGAAGAAATAAGAAAGAATAAGAAATAAAAATTAAATCAAACGCAATATTTCTGTCTTATTGAAAAACCTTTCAGTACCGTGCTTTGTTCATACTTCATTAGGTGATAGAATAACTGATTTTACCTTTGTGAACCAGTAGTAGCTGTCCCTGGTCTATGTGTGCCTGGGTGAAGTTGAGCACTGCCTTCATGGGGGCCCTCTTCAGGGCCAGGTGTCCGTTGCTGGGTGGCGTCACCATGAAGTGTAGCTCCTCTGGGGGGGTGTCCAGGTCCTGCGCTCTCAGATCGCCCGGGCTGATCTCTGTCACTGAGGACACCCATACCTGGACACAAAATGTCCCTTCTGTTAACTACATGTAAATATAGATGTCCAGGATCATGGGAAGAGAGACGTTTTGTTTGACGTGACTCATGACAGACGCTAACAGTATTTGATAGTTAAATATCAATGGACTTCCATACGACATTAAAGCTCGTTTGAATTGAATAAACCCTCATGTCCACGTGTTCTGGTAAAGAAATATTA
The DNA here is from genome assembly GCA_036024295.1 of Nannoperca obscura. Lineage (NCBI taxonomy): Eukaryota > Metazoa > Chordata > Actinopteri > Centrarchiformes > Percichthyidae > Nannoperca > Nannoperca obscura. Next base: position 8,212 of record JAVQJL010093340.1, read on the forward strand.
AATAAAAGTTGTCTGTAGGATAGAACAGGTTTAATTCATGAATTAAAAGCAGCTATGTAACGCCTATTCTCTGCACAGATATAATGCAACTGAAAAGCGAGACACATAAAAGGCCAACAGAAACAGCTGATGTGTCCTTGTCATTCATCACCACATACAATGGACCCAGGATGCTGTGGGTGTGAGTTCAGCTCCAAGGCTATTTCACATTTCTCTCCCTTTCTTTTCTCCCCGTCATTTTCCACGAAACGACAAATCGCCCAACGAAGCAGAATTGCTGCTCTTCCTCTAACTGAGCCACCTAAAGACAGAATAACAATAACAACCTATGGAAAAATGTCACTGAGCATCACTCACTTCACGTTCCACAATATAATTCAAATGAAGGACATCTCAGGACTAAATATAACCCCGGAGACCATGAACACAGTTGGATGCATTGCACGGTGTTGGCGAGGCACAGTTAAGTTCCTGCTTCCATTAAAATTGAAAAGCCTCGAGCGAACATGAAAGAACAGAGGAAGTCATTGACACAAAACTAATGAACCGGACAGACACTTGACAACAAAGGACGAATTTCTATATTCTAGGACAGAGCAACTATTGCGTAACACGCCACTGTCGCTCACACAGGTTGGCATTCCACCGTGATTACTGGAGGGCTGCGACAGAAATCCCCCCCTTTTCACTGCAGACATTTTGAGCTGTCATAGTAGGAAAAGCACAGGTGCTACTAAGAACATTAACAATGGCTCCGTTCTGTTCAAGTGTACCAGAGAGCCATGACTGTGAACCAGCACGCACTATACCAGGACCATGAAACTGCAGCAGCTAAATGGAATTCATTTTATCATTCACACCTGTGGTTTTCCTACTGTCACATGTCAAAATCTCTTCCGTGATAAAATCTTGTTCGTATTTGTGGTCAATGCCTGCGGTTACAAAACATATAAAGTAATATAAAGGCATACTAATGCTTCAACTTTAACTAATGCACAACTTATGTGGTAGTCATACCTGGATTTAGTCAAATTAATTATTAGTTTGCATTTTCTTTTTTGGAGTTAAGTGGATTAGTGATTTTTTTGGCCACTTAGGAGCAATATGGAAACAAGTTGTTAACACCGACAAACTTATAAAGTTCATACAGAAAACTTACCGCCAGAACAGTAAAGCTGTGCGCTGGAAAACAAAAGCAATTAGCTCAAAGATGCTGACCCTGAGTGTATAACTGAGGGGACTGTGGAGTATTAATGTTTATCTGCAGGTTTGTCATAATGAGTGACAACTTTCACATTACATGTAGTCATTTGGGCCATTTTTAAAATGATAAATATAAATAAAAACAGAACAAACATGTTTTCCATATGATTCATTTATGATTGTTTGGTCACATAATTCACCCTGATTGGAGCTCATGGTCTGGTGTGTATTCTTTTGTACCATACACATGTAATGATTTTTTGCAGGTCCCACCGAAGTGCAATGCAGCCACAGGATATGTAGCATTTTATAGAAAGGGTGTGAACCCAGTAACGGTTCACTGTTCACACACTGCAAGTTTATTGGCAATCCCCCACCAGCTGTTCTCTGAAAGTTGGTTAAAGTGAGAAACGTCAGTGATCACACACTGCATAGGTGAAAATGGCAGGGCGAGGGAAGATTAAGTTTAAAACAATATCCTGTCACAAAACGGCTGCAGCGTTGTGTAGCCTTTTCACAGAAGCTGAGAGTGTGTTTTAACTAAACCAAGCATTGGGTGACACTGGAGATTAAATGATGCTCAACTCCCCTAAAATGACAAAAAGTCAGCTTGCTTCTCACTTGGCTGTCACTTACTGGAAGAGAAGCATTTTTCAATTAGCACCCGTAAACAGCATATTCACCCCCCCCCCCCACACACACACACCATAGTCTTACCATATGAGAGCACTTTCCACGCATGTGAGTGTGTGTGTTCACCTATTGGGAAATGACGACACCTCCAATAATCCCCCATTTAACAGGAAGTCACAGCAGGATCTGTCTGATAAACAACATCCACGTGACTCATCGAATTCAAAGAAAAGACACATGAGATCAATTTGCACAAACAGCCCCCCCCCCCCAGGGTCGAGATCAATCCCTCAAACATGACGGGGTGTCTGCTGCTCATCCGCCTGCAGCTTTATTGACGGAGATGGAGATCAAGTTTAAACACAACAAACTTCACCTCCCTTCACATCTTTGATCCACTTTTATTGAATTCCTGTGAGTCTTGCCGGCCAAACCTCGATTGATTTATATTTGTTGAGGTGTTTTTTAATTAACTTGTGGTTTATATCTCACATGCACACAATAAAAAAGGGTCTTAAGCTTCCCTCCTGTTGTCAGAAGGCCACGTTAGATAAATACTAATTTGAAAAAAAAAAACTTTAAGTGACTCTGCTCACAGATCTATGTGACAACTCAATGAATTGTAGTCCCACTTTAAAATCCTGACAGTTAAACGATGTTTTCATCTCAGAAAACCAGCACAGACTGCTGCTGTGTGTCGTTGTGATGGCATTATTGGTTGCTCCTGCACTGATAGTTAGTGCGTGTTGTTGTCTTGGGGTTTCATTAGCATTTGCCAAGCTTGTATAAAGATAATCCCGGAGTCTTTTTTAAATAGTGATTCAGAAAACATCAAAAGTGGTTACCAAACTAACTTTCCAATAAATTATATAATGGCCTTCAATGGACCTCTGTGATTGTAAGAAGCAATCACTCACAGGATAAGATACCCAACATGAAGTGCAGTGGCAGAGAGACCCCTTGTGGACACTGAGAATATAGAACCTTTCCCCCTAACATAGTAAAACATGACAAAATGACTATTAATCACAGCTGAGTCACACAAATCATCAATATCAATATGTTTGTCAGTGCAAAAATCGTAAACAGCTCTTTTTCAAATATTTTCTCTGAGTTTCCAAGTTAAACTACTTTACATCAACTGGCTCCCTGAAGTCCTTCAGTGCAGTAACTTTTGAAAGTTTTACACTCTCTGAGTCTGGAGAATCCCAGAGGAATTTGAGGCATTTGGGGCAAAGCTGCGCAGACAATAGAGACTTACACTTCAGCCTCTCTCTCCAGCTGGACCTCTCCCAGCTCTAGCCACTAAAGTGGACAGAGCACAAGTCGGCACTGCTCAACACATGACAACTTGGGTCCAATTTACGAGAGACATATTCAAAATGTAATGTAAATAGGAGTCCTTTTCACAGACAGGTAGTAAATAACCTCTAGGGTTTCTTTAGAAGAACAGATAGTGAAGTAAAAACTGGACTGAATTGAGACCATGCATGCGGTCACAGGGTTTGCCATTACCAGGCCGTGTCGTCGTGTCACTCAACACTACGATGCTGTGAATGGACTAAATTCAAGCGGCATAGTTTCAGCAGCAAGACTGCATGTCTGCGTAATGCCTGAGGGTTATTTTCCATTTAATTTAAACTCCCTCATATTCATTGAAATTATGTCCAGTCAACCCAAACTATGCAAAATAGCAGCTGCCTCTTCAATTCACTGAAGCGGCATTTCTTGCAACCGACCCACTAAAAGGCAGTGTGTTATTGTAATGCTAAGAGAATTTGACTGAAAGCTCAACACCTTTGCACCTTAACGGACCTTCCTACAAGTCCCAGGCACCTCCAAATGTATGTCAATGTCTGTTCTGTGCTGCCAGGCCCCCGGACCCTCCTCCACATAGCAAACATAGTTTCTCTCATCCAGCCAGCCATGACAACTTGCAACACTGCCCACATGAAAACTTTCTGACAGTAAGCCATGTTGCCAGAACCTGCTACTAAAAAAAATGATCCAGAGTTTAAATATAGAACGGCGGTGCAGACTCACCCTGAGGACCCTGTTGGCTGTAATAACAGGAGGCTCATCGTTGACAGCTGTAACCTGGATGTACACCGTCTGGGCTGCACTCTGCTTCCTAAGGCCTGTGTCATTGGCCACCACAGTGAAGTTGTCTGTTAAGGTTTCACTGCTGTCATGGACGTAGTAGATGAATTCGTGTTCCACCTGATTAAAGATCAGGTAAAGTGTTAGGTTAAAGTAAACCTGAGATTTAAACTGCAAAGAACAAAATAATAATCATTTGTGACACTTATTCCATGACATAGCATGCATATAGGGACAAAACCTTAACACATTACTGTTTTGTAAAATTTAAGAAATTAATTAGGAGCACAAACATGACAGAACAAATGGCAATGTCAAGAGATTCCAGCTGGGGTAGGGTGAGATGAAAAGGAGGTCATGGCAGGGTTATGCTATTTTTTCTTTCCTTTAATGTTGTTATTTAATTAAGGATGAATTTTAGGTTACAAACATTGTAAACAAGCCTGTGGATTGGGGTCAAATTTTAAAAAAAACTCCAAAAAAAAAAACCAAAAAACAGAGGACTTTACTTACATTACTTTCCATCAATTGACCAATATATGCTAATTATTCTAAATGTTGCCATACCGTAATTTAATTAAGAATACATTTTAGGTCACAAACATTGTAAAATGCCTGTAAATGTGGGTCAAATATGAAAAAATATCCTCTTCTCCAACATATAAATCACATCTGTAATGCCAATGATCATTACAAAAAAAGAAAAAAAAAACAGACATGACCTCTGTGCCTTCAGTGTCAGTTATGGGCATGAAAAATTATTTATCCTTCAATCCAACTGCCAATCTATTATAATTTTTTCAAAAAGAAACTAAAGGAGTGTCTGTAAGAACATCTCACCTGCCTCCTGGTGAAAGAAGTTATGGGCACACCAAGGTGCCGAGAGTGCTCAATGTGACCATGCTGCGGGGGCTCAGTCAAACTGTACAGGAAGTTGATTCCTGAAAAGTGACGGTTGGTGACTTTGAGCACATCCTGGGTAAGTGCCTTGGAGGCGCCCTCGTTCAGTGTAAAATTGGAGACCTGAAGTGGGATGAGGCGTGGGATGATGTCAACCGACATTCTAATGTCACTGACATCAGTGATCCCATTGGTGGCATCAAGGATGAAAGTGTCATTGACTTTGCTGGGCTCCACCTGCATGTACTGGATGTTTCCACTGTTCACATCCTCTTGGGTAAATGTCTTGACAGGAGACTGTTTGGTTCCGATGTAGCGCTTCTCCCCTTCGACAAAATGCCGGAGAAGGCCTTGAGACGGGGCTTTCTTGACTGTGAATACAATCTCAGATGGCAGGTTGTCCTCGTGAGTGACCTGCAACAATCAGAAAACATATTCAATGGTTAAATTTGAAATGTTCCATGTGTCACTAAAGTTTAGTTTTCATTTTGCTCTCAATTTAACATTGCATCATTGTAAAATGTAAAAAAAAAAAAAAACACTTTCAGCAGCCTTAAAAACCAGTGAAAACTAGTTTTTATTTTAACATTAGTGTGATATTGTGATTTTATTATAGTTCAGATTACCTTCTGACACTATTAATACACCAAAATATGCAGGTTATCTAATAAAATATTTTTATAATCAATACTAGTGTTAGGTGATCAGGTTTCACAAAAATGCATATTGTTATTAAAATTGTCATTATTATCGTCTGTAAAGGAGAGGTTTAGCCGCCACTAGTCAAATAATAAAGAACAAAAAAACGTGAAACAGTTATGACATTTCAAATAAAATACTAGATCTTGCCATATTAATTAAAATGGATGGTACTGGCCTTCAAAATGGCCATCATATTATATAAACCAAAAGAAAGATTCCATGTCATTGATTAAAAACTCTCAATCTGTCTTTCTGATGAAACACTGACCTCTAGTTTAGTTCCTTCGATCTTCACTGGTTTTCCTTCTTCCACCAGTAAGGTGTTGTGATGCTGCACGATGGGTGGCCTCTGATGACTTTCCAGGTAAACCTTCACATTGATTCTCACTGCAAGTTGAAGACCTTTAGCTTTTACTGTTAAGTTGAAATAGTCTGCCAGATGTTTGCTGTCATTGTGCCTATAGGAGATAAGCCCATCCTTTAAGTCAGAGAGTGAGAACGACTCCACCTTTGTTTCATTGCCATAAAGTCCTCCATACTTGGGAGCCTCATTCAACTTGAAGATTACTTCATGGTCATCTCTGATGTCCAAATTTGATACAACACTAAAATTGCTGGTGGAAAAGGTTACTGATTGGCCCTTCTGAACCAGTAGGCCAGTATTGATGGCAACATTTAGGAAAGGGTCACGTGCACTGATGTCTAAAAGGCTTGATATAAAATGTTTTCCATCTGAGACAAAGAGCACAAACCTGCCAGGGCTCACACCTTTGTGAATGAACAACACTCGTTTTTCTTCCAAATCCTTCTGTCGAAATTGGAACAACCGATGAGTAGTGTCATTAACCAGCACTAGGTCTCCAATCGGGATTCCACGTCGAGTGTAAATCAACTCCCCATCATCAAAATCAGAGTCTGAATCATGATAACGCAAATCTTCTATAGTGAGTAACTTCTGTCCATCCCTTACCACATGGAAAACTTTATCAATAACACGTACTGGCTTTTGGTCATTCAATAGCTGAATAGATATGTTAAATATTCCTTCTTTGGAGCCAATTTCATCTTCTGCAATGGAAGATTTGAACCCTTGATTGGTGGAAGCTATGAAAGTGAACTCGTCTTGAGTTGTTTCACTGTCGTCATGGATGTACATTATCCGTTCCTCTAATATATCCTGATTACTAAAGGTTAAGATGTTGCTGTAGCTAGCATTGGAATTTGACTGACTAATACGGGCTATCTTTCCATGTTTGGGGCTGCTTATGACAGTGTAGTGTATTTCCTTTGTACTCAAAGTTTCTGCAAAAAGATCATCTTTCGTGATAAGCTTACTTTCTCCCTCCAGAAGTGAGAGTCCATCATTTCTCATAAACACATTGTTGACATCAGCTTTAATGGAAAACTGGAAATCATAGTTTTGTGAGTGAGCGTGTTTGGAAACCAGCTGAAATTTGAACCTGTCACTTGTATCTTCATAAGGCCTGTCGACTAGCTCGTAATGTACTTTTAGATCCGTTACATCTCTTTGGCTGAAGGTTGAGTTCTTCCACAAGACTGTGGTGTCGAGCATGAGTTTGCCTTTTTTTGGTGTGGTGAGAACCCGAAAATAAAGGTCATCCTCTGAGAGAGCCACACCTTCAGCTGTAGCAAAAAGATGCTCCGAGTCCAGTGTCACTTTTCTAACTTTATCCATGTCTATCATAACATTCCTTACCAGGTGGTAATTTACCCACTTTACAGTGACTGAGAAAAGTATTTCAGTGGTTGCCCTTCCAGCCACATTAACTTTGCTCTTAAAGTAATCAGTGGCATTGGATGTCTGGATTTCTTGAAATGTGCTAATATACCTCAGGCGCCCTTTTTCTAGAAGCCTTTGGGAAAACGAGTCAGTAGACCTCCATTCACCACTTGAGTGAAGTCTCTGGAGTTGTCCGTATTGAGGGGGCTCAATGATATCATACCGGATGTCTACGACTTGTTTCACAGCATTGGTTTGTACAGCTAGCTGCTTTGAACCGATTATAGCCGTTTCTCCTTGAATGATATCAAGGCCTGTGTTGTTTTCAATCTTATACTCCAGCGCTACAGCCATGACCCTTAGAACCACAGTGTTGCTGACCTTTTCCCCATCGCCAACTCTAAGAACTATCCTTGAGTTTCGAACTCCTGTGTGAACATAGTACACCCTCAGTTCCTCCAAGTCAAAATTTGAGAATGAGGTCACTGCCTTGCCAGGGTTGTTTTCCATTTCCAAATATCCTGCATCAGCATTAAGGTTCCCAAGCACAGAGAAGACAAGGTCGGTGTAGTTGCTATCAATGTCTGTGGCCTTCAGAACATCTGTGGTGAGGCGTTTCTTTGAGTTCTCCAACAGGACAAAGAGATTTCCTTCAGGGAGACTCAATTCAGGGGCATCGTTTGTGGGTGTCACAGTAATATTGTAGCGGTACAATTTGTTGCCCTTCAGATAATCAGGAACTTGCTTTCTACTGCTAGAATACATTGAAAACATAAAGAAGTCACCCGGTTCCTCAGAGCCTCCATGGATATACATCACTCGTCCATGCCAAAGGTCTAACATGCTGAAGGTGTTCTCCTCTTGATCCTGATCGACATCAAGCCTTATCTGACCATGAATTGGTTGCTCCCGAATACGAAACATGATCTGAGACTGTCGAATGCCAAGCTTCTTGAAGTCCAATAGTACCTTGATGTGTTTGGCCTCGAGAGATGCTCGACCACCTTCCTGGATCACAAGGTTTTTGAGCTGCACAAAATTGGAACCATATCTTCTGTCCAAGCCTCTTGCGAGGGTGGACATGTGAAGTGACGGTGTTGGTGTCACCAAGTGAATAAAGGATCCAGGAGCACTTGTTGGACTCACAGGGGTCAATGGTTCTGGATCTTTCTCTGGCTCGCAACCAACTGAGATATCCTTGGTGACTACAGCATTTGAAAGACCTGTCTTCACTCTGTTGACTTCAATGTTCTTCAAACATCCTTTAAAGGAACCTCCTCTAACATGCTTTCCAGACACAGAGACAAGCCCCACCTTTCTGGCTTCTGATCTGGTGCTATCATCGATACCTCCAACGAAAAGATAACCTTTAAGTTGAAGTCCCTTTAAACGAGAGCTAATGCTGCTTTTCACCATCTCTCCATCAACAGTTAGCTCGAGGCTTTTGGAACTGAAATGCAACTTGATAGAATGCCATTTTCTGTCATTGATTAAAGTGAGGGAACGAAGTTCTGTTTTGGTTCCACCTTTCCCAATAATGGCCATGGGCAAACCTTCCTGAATCTCCATAGCCACAAAGTCCCCTTCTCTGGCTGAATTGTACAGGATAATTCCCTCTTTGGCTGAAGTGTGCACAACACACTCGAAGACCGCTTCCTGCTGGGCGTTCCAGGTTGGAAGTGAAATGTAAGCCCTGGAGCTGAAGAAGCTGATAGGGTCCTCCTCTGTTGCAAAGAATTGGGGACTACAGCCTAAAGACACCTCATGGACATTCTTAAATCCAGTATATGGCCTTAATGATGACAGCAAGTCATGTTCATTGAAGATGACATCGTTCATGCAGCCTCGGAAGCCAACTGGGTCTCTGGGGAGGTAAGGTCTGTCCAGCCCTCCTGAGCCTCCGACAAAGAGACCATCCAAAACATTAAGATCGTGATGGGAGCCTGGAATCTTTACACCTGTGTGAGAGTTCTTGTCTAGAGTCAGAGTGACGTTGTGCTGCACATGGCGGACCTCCACAGAGTGCCAGGCCAGGTCGTTGAGCTGGGTGCCTCTCTCTGAATGTAACACTTGTTCCCCCGATCCAAGGTCCAGTTTCAGCTAAGAGAATAAACATAACAATATTACAAAATATGCTATATTACAGGAATAAAAAGATAAATACACATACTGATCAAAGCAGCAATTCAATCCTCTGGGACCGTGGTGCCCATCTCCTGATTTTGGTAAGTTTTCACTTTCCCTGTGACATATCTCAACATCTAGTTAATGGATTGGTGCAACATTTTGTATAGATATTCTTGCTCTCAGAGAATGAATCCTGATGACTTTTCTTTCAGCACCACCATAAGGTTGACATTTGTGGTTTTTGAGCAAAATATACATTTAATAGATGTCCATGTCCACATCAAATGAATTCTAATATCTTTGGTGATTCCTTAACCTTTCATCTAGCAGCATTATTAGGTCACGTTAAACTAAGATGGCGTAAACATTATACCTAAAAAAACATCCTAGTACAGCCTCACAGTGCCCCTAACATGGCTGTAGATTCTTGTTCAAACATGCATGTACATGTTGCAACTGTTAATTATGATCATGAAGATAATATTGGTAAATGTTTTAATAACCAAAAATATTTATATAGCATTACAAATGTAAAAACAATATGCGGATTCTTACAGTGTCACTCATAATTGTACATATAACCTATGACATTATGACTAAATAATGGGAAGGGAAACACAGGATTTAGACTCATTCAGATTAATTATTTCACCTGTTGTTATAACAGTAAGCTTTGTCTGCGATTTAAAACCAGGAAGAGAACGATTATCTCTTTGCTTTCAGCTATGTTCTCAGAGCATCATGTCACCATCTCAAACTAATGCTGCATTCAGATGACATGCTTGTCAAGGCTTGCTGCTGAGTCCCTGCTATTCATGCACGAGTTTCCAGGGAGCAACGCTCATGACTCACATGGAGTGAGACCCCAAGCCCGAGGATAACTTGTGCGAGTGAACAAAAACATTATTTGATGACCTGTGCCAGTTTAAGGAACAAGGACGAGCGATTCACTCCTCGTGCTCACTGAAGTACAACAATGCAACACAGTCGTCAGTGTGATTCATTCCCGGTAGCACAAGTCTAACACAAATTGAAGCTTAGTCACAAGGACTTGTTTGATGCACAAAAGCTATAATGCATATCTCAGTACTTCCTGTGTTTCTTATGCATGTGTCTGCATATTAAAAAGGCTTCCTACAGTACATCTGTCCATTCTGTAGGCTGGTTTACCCTGACAGAGCTGCTTACAGAATGCTTTACAAGCAGTCTTGAAAGGACAAATGTATTTCACCCTTAAATCCCCCGAGCAAGGCTTCTGTTGTGGGCTAAAATTAGTGTGCTCGGCTTGGGACACAAACCTATCCTCAATGTTCCTAAAGTGTACCCAAGGTAAACATATGTTGTTATTAATTAATGTGTATTGCATGATTATATGTTTATTATATGTAGAGTCCGATAAATATTGTGGCAAGCCAAGTGCACACAAGCAGTACAGTGATTAGTTTCATGCTTTTTGGTAATTAAAGAAAATGATGATATTGTTGGACAAAGGCAGTTGTGTGTTGCACTGTGATCAAGTCGCTAATCATCTGACTAACATATACAGTATAATCACACAATTATCACTCATATCACATCAACATATATGCTGCTTTCATAATCTCCTAGTGTCCACTGTGACAAGCGACTGGTTTGGAGTTAACACACAGCTCACATCACACAGGCTTGTCTGCTTGTGTTACTGTGTTGAGAGACTGACACTGTCAACTGAGATGGAGCAATAGCTTAAGGTGGTCACTCTGTACGTGTCATGTCTTTGTATACGCGTGCATGTAGTCGAGCACAAAGATCTGTGTGTATTATATGCCTGTACATATATGCATGTGTGTTCTCATGTATGCTTGGACACATATGCTCATGTGCTCGGGCTACGGATGTACCCACCTGCAGGCGACCAGCATGGAGCTCCAGTAGGAAGTAGTCAGTCTGGCCAGCAGCGAGAAACAGCAGGCCATTGGTGCTGGAGGTTCTGAAGCGAATGCGGAGCGTGTTATGGTTGGACGACTCTGTTGCCTTGAGCTGTACAAAGCCATCGCCATAGAAAGAAGCTGGAGAAAGTGACATTAGAGAGAGAGAGATTTTCAATAAAAGAAACAGAGAACAAGAGGGAGAACTGACGTTTTCAAATGTGGTGTTCATGGTCTATCACAGGCTTTGTAAATCAATGCTTAACACTCATTCAAACTGAGCTGACGCTGAAGGAAAACTGGAACAGAAAGTACAGTAGCGGTAAATACAGCAAACACAGAGCAAGTCAAGTCAAGCAATGCGGTCTTAATATAGCTAACATGTGACATTTAGATATAAAAGCCAGGCTAATTATCATCTTGGTTGTTCTTTACAAGTAGAGCAGAGTCACACACACACACACACACACACACACACACACACACACATTATGTGGAATAATTTTCAAAATAAAGCTAAGCTGTCCTCTTTGGTATCATATGGCGTTTTCAAAAAGCTAGTGGCTGAGCTGCTATGGGAAAATACTTGCAACTGTAAGTGTGCACATACGGGTAGAGGTATGGGCTGACATATATGTATAACTCTGTTTATGTGTGTATTTTATTCTTTTTTTGTGTGCTGTTGCACCGGAAAAAAATAAAAGGCTAAATAAAAAACACACACACACACACACACACACACACACAGAGAGAGAGAGCTTTATAACACGCAACACAAATTATACCTCACCTGATTTAAAAGAAATGCTTGTAAGATGGGTTTAGCCTTCCTGGTGGGCCAGTTGTGTTTGAACTTTACGTGCTCAACCATGATTTACATGCATTCAAGTACGACAAGACTATAATTATGAGGCCTTAAAAGCTTTACCTATAGAATAATAACCACCTTTAAGATGAAACAAAACACAGAATTGCAGGTTTAGGTCTCCGCTCATTTGTAGCTTTAGGAGAAAGTTGTTCATGGACTGTCCAAAACCGTAGGAAGGACATAACTGAATTTTAAAAAGGTATTTGACTTTAATGTCACAACAGCTGTATACAAACAGAAGCGGTGGATGTAGAGGTGGCTCGGAGGAAGTCAGACATGTTAGGGCCTGCCCTGCCCTGACAGGAACCTTCAACCTGAACATGAAAGACTCTGACGTCCCCACATTGTCTGTGGCCTCATGTTCCTGGAACAGCGAGGCGGACGGACCCAGCTGTTTCTTCTACCTCACCTCCCAGCCATCTCACATCACCCTGTAATCTGTGCTAACGCGCTCTGAAGCTTTCTCATCGCGGCCTCCATGCCCGGGCAGTACCAGTTCAGCTTTTAATGAGCTCCACAGTCCCACGCATATTCCAAGGTTAACAAACATCGTTTGCCTCTCGCCTCTGTGAAGAAAGATGTCCATTCCACGTTTGATTAATTTGCAGTTCATGACTCAGGGCACGAACGGACTACTACTAATGGGCCAGAGTGACTCACTGGGGAAGCTAGATAAAGTTAATGTGAGTTAATGCATTGTTTTACTACTAAAAGGGTTAATGCACTAATGGGTAGTTTGCTTGACCAAATCCAATCGGTATGGACTGTGCAGTATAAATTAACTCAATTAGACCAGTAAAGCATATAAATTAGCCCTTCAGCCATCTCAATATATAGTCATCAATCAACAACAGCCGATTGCAGAGAGATAAAACTAATATAAATCAACCTTAGTGAATCAAAAATACCATGCATCTTCTGGTAACACATCAGTTACAACATTTTCTGTACTTATACTTTCAAATAATATATATTTACATATGTATACCGAATACCGAAATGCTACAAGTTTTTAAGTTTGTTTTTTCTCATCTTCCAGGTTTCCAGGCAGAATCGGGCTAACATAAATGTTTCGTATGTTAACATCAGATTATTCACCCATATTTAAAAAAAAATCTATTTGTTTTTAACTCACAAAACAAAGAATTGCATGGATCCAAGTAAAAAACGACAATAGAAAACTAAATAATACTAATTCTGTATCACTGAGATGACACACTTTCTTCTTCTAGACTGAAATACCATCCAGTTTCAACATTGAATGATACAATTCCACATCTGAACAGGGCACATAAAGATCTTAGTTTCTAAAAGGTAAATTATATTTAAAATGATTTTACATAGAAATGTCATATTGTTATCCTAAATGTATACCATTTAGGTTTGGGTCATATATCAGAAGCCCACTTTTCTCTCCGCAAACACATTTTCTCTTAACAAAGGAATGTTGACCTTTTGTTGGGCTGCAATCAAAAAGCAATTTCCCTTCTGGGATCAATAAAGTATTCTGAATTAATAAATTGCAATCACAATTTCAGAAATTCCCAACGCGATATCTTCAATTGTCTTGTTTTGTACAACCAACAGTCCAAAACCCAAAAATTTTACTATCACATAAGACAAAGAAATGCAGTTATTTCTAATGTTTGTTTAAATTAAATGAACGTTTTAATGAATGAACTCATGAAGTCATCGACTGACCGAGTAAAGTGCTTTTAACAACCATTAAATACAGCTGGAAATAAACACATTGACCGGCCCGCAGGCACACAGCATCCAGCATTACTTATCCTTACTCTAACCCCGAGTCAGAATTTATAGTCCTCCTTTCTCATTTATAGGCTGTGTCATGTTCATTCATCTGACTGGCCCTGTGCACATAGCAGGGAGGAAGCATTTCTGAAAACTGGCCAAGGGGAATGCGATGACATTTTTCCCTTAAATTCACAGGGATGGACATGCTCGCGCAATTGTATTTTGCCGTTGTCGCGACGACGTCATATGACTGAACGTCAAGTTTGGTTTAAAACAAAAAAGGTCTTCCCCGCAGTTCGCTTCTCTATAGGGAACTGGATTCTTGGAAAGCTGTAAAAGATGCCAATAATTTGCCAACAGTTTGGAGTAAGTGTTGGAAAAATCTTTGTTGTTTTGTGGGGGGGGGTTTTCACAGACATTTTTTGGGGGGTATGTAAATGAAAGAGCACAGTAAACTGCCAGAAAACAATACCCACACACAAACATACCTGCGTACACCTGACTGTGTGACTTAAGTAGCTGAAACAGGAGGTGTTTGGGAGGTTGTTCTGTAATCTACGTGTCTGCGGGGGCAGTTTTCTTTGCGTCAGGATTTGTTTTTTTAACAACAAAGCTAGTGACCTTTTAGTGAACAGCCGCTTCCAGTTAATTTGAGGGGTAGGACCAGTGCTTGTCACTGCCTGTGTGCTCGGTTTATACAACAAATCGGAGATGCAACTTGACTGAAGAGGCTCTTTGGGGTTTTTCTTGTTGACTGTCATGCCACTCCGTTGTCTGAAGCCCGGGACGTGGATGTTTTAGCAAAGGCTTGTTTCCCAGTGCTTCGGGAACACAAAGGATCCGCACGTTCTGAAATGCAATGTCATTATTTACAATGAACGATATGGTGAGTGTGAGTCATGGTGAAATAATTCCTGATTATCCCCAGGGGCAAAGCCTAGATGGGTGCTGAATATAAATGACACGTGAACAGGATCAAATCAACCAGAGAGGCTAATGAAAGCACACATGGATGTAAATAATCACAAAAACAAAAACACCCCCCCACTTGGATGTCTCAACGACGAGTGTCCATTTCTATGATCTTACTTGAGTGTGCTATTGTCACAGTCAGATAGTTCTTCCAGTGCAGTGAGCATCACAGTCCAGTTTCTGCTGCTGCCTCTGATAAGGTGAGAATACTGTGTGTGTGTGTGTGTGTGTGTGTGTGTGTGCACCATGCATGCAGATAATGCAAAATCTAGTGCAGATACGTTTTTATGACACTTATTAGTCCAATTAACAAAAGAAATCATGCAGAATTGTGCTGTTCACAAGCTACAAATGACAGTCCTCCTTCACAATCTGTTCAATTCTGTTAGGTGTTACACGGAGGTTAACATTGTAACACCTGTGTGACCCACTAACAGCATGTATAGAAAACATCTGTTGTCCTCTGTAAAGTGATACTGAGCCTGCTTTTAAAGACGCACGCATGACTTTACAGCAATAGTGCTGCAGCTTACATGTGGAGAAAATCCCAGCGAGCAACAACAACAACATAAACAACAAAGAAAAAGGCAAATGATCATGTAAGGGGTTGTCATTTCATTTGTTGACCACTGAAGGGGTGGTTGTAACCCGGCAAGTCCAAGTACCCTTCAGGGAGAAACTATTTCCTCAGTAAACTACAAACACTTGAAGAAACACGTCAAAGTCAACCAATATAAGCGCGTGGTTACAGTATTCAAATGTTGTCATTGAATGGATATAAGTTTAGTTGTCGTTCGTTTCAATTGAGAAACAAAGTAGAAAAGTTGCCGTGTTACCTCCCGACGCCAGCTCGAGCAGGAGCGACCACCAGAGCAGACCGCGGAGCCACAACTTCTTCTGGCTGCTCTTCACAGCAGCAGGGTCCATCTTTCTTCTCCCGGGGGAAACGCCAACGTTAGCGGACCGGTTCGCTTACATATTCACAGAGACGGTTTCACTTCTTCGCGCTTCGGCAACGTAAAACACAACAGCGGAGGAGACCCTTCAAACGGCGAGGGTTGAGCGCGCGAGAGAAGCTACGCAGCAGACCCTGAAGTGAACTGAGGCAGCGACGTAGACACTCACACAACTCCGCCTCGTGTGTGTGTGTGTGTGTGTGTGTGTGTGTGTGTGGTCTTCTCAAAGAATAAAAGCACGTTCATCTCAGTTTTCAAAATAAAAGCTACAAGAATAAGAAGGGAGGAAATGCTGCAGGCCAACTCAACCAAACAACACCATGTGGAAAAGTTCTTAATTAACCTGACTGTCATGACCTTTAATAAAATGTCACGTTAGAGACCACAAAATAAATTAATTGAAAGCTCTGTGATGTTTTTCACTTACAGCTGTTGTAAAAAAAAAAGAGTTTAAGAGAATATCTAAAAATTATTTTTCTTTTTTTGTATAAAGAAGCAGAAAACAGATAACTTTTGTGTGCGGAAACAGAAATAAAGGTGCTGCCTGCTGTTTGCAAAGGAAAATAGACCCATATCTCTGCATTAGGGCTTCATCAAAATCTTTTTAATTCAAAATTAGAGAGTGGCTATATTTTCATTGTTTTTGCTTTGTTTGCCTTAAATATAGTTTACATATATTAGAGGGGAGGGTATTGTATTGTATCCTAAGGCTAAAGAAAATTGATTAAAGCAAGAGAGTCTTGTCATTTTGTTAAATTGAAATATAAAACCAGTAATTTATAGATTTTTACATGTTGCAACTATATATATTCATTTGTTTTCTACCACATTACCATGCTGATGCTATATGTTTACTATTGTAGTTAAGTATTTATGTATACACTTGAGATACAAAACTGTACAGTAAAAGTATGAGGTAAAAACCACCACTGTACTTATATAAAGCATAAAACTGTGCAAATGTACAATACGCATGATATTTTAAAAGATTGTTTATCTTGGTACCTGCTGTAATCACTGCGTCTCGGCTAAAAAAGACGTATAATATCTCTATGTGGGACAGATTTGTACTTAATTTGTACTTAATGAAGACAAAAGGCAAATAAAGTTCCTCCAGGTGGGTTTAATGCATCCAGAATCAATAAATAGTTATGGAAGACATGACATTACAATAAATAAAGAAAAGGTTTCATGTAATAAAAACATGCACGTTAATGAATCAAGATGTTGTGATGTCAGTAGAACACAGTTTGCCTAGAAACAAAGGTTTTAATACAATGTGTTAGTGTGCTTTACTTTTTTTTTTTTTTTAAATACTGTTATTGCTTCACAACTAATTTCACTTCATGTTTGCTTATTTCACTTGAGCGCAATCTAGATCTATACAAGACAAGACATTGTTATCCTTATTGCAGTCCATATTTTCAGAATATAGATTAAAAATCAGTCCGACGCAACTCCTGGACTTACTCAATGGCAATCGCAGAACTGTTCAAGATATAAATCATTATTATGGAATCACAACTTAAAGAATCAATTTAAAAGCAAGGCTAAATATGATTCAGTTTGAGGTTCAGTTCGAGCAGAGACTGTAAACAAAGCAAGCGTATGGTACAATCAGTAAATATCATGTTTTTCTGATCCGATGGGACGTCAGCAGGTTCCCAAAAGCTTTCTGTACTCCTGTTTGATGCAGCCGTAGATGGGATGGTAGAAGAGCCTGTCCGACGCCATGAGGTCGGTGATGATCTCGGTGTGGTCCACTCTGGGCAGCAGGTACAGCGACACCTTTATGGACAGAGAGGTGAGGAGCTCCGAGAGCTTTGTGGAAGATTCAACAGGAACGATGATGTCGCTGGTCCCGTGGAGCAAAGCGAACGGAGGCACTCTGGGACGAACAAAAAACAAGAGGAGACAGTGGGTGAGAAATGTTCACATTTGTATTTAAACAACAGATGCAGACGTTAAATCCAGTGTGATTTTATTTTCCTCTTTTTGCCTCACCTGTTCAGTTTGTCCTGGCTGAACTTCTTCAGTAAGTGTGTCGGTGAGTAGTACGGGAAGTTCTCCACCCCATTCATGGCTTTGTGCATGGTGGAGACGTATTCGACTGCTCGCTTCTGCTCGTGCTCATAGTGGTCCATGATGTTGTACACGCCGCTCAGACCTATATACGACACAATACGACAGATTAACCAACTCGTTTGTGCAAAAATCCCGTCAATCAGCTTTTATGAAAACATGAAGGAGGCGGGTGTTTAAAGTCCTGTTCGTTAGGGCAAATTGACTCGGCCCTCAGATCACAGCAAAGGCAATAAAAACACGAGCAACAGTTCAGAAGCCACAAAATGATGTTTTGGGACAAACATACGTTCATTAAAGTCGAGTTATCCTCACCGATGATTCCTCTTATCGCCAGCGTAATGTCTCTCTGCTTGCTGGCCTCTATGAAGAGCTCCTCCTTTGCATCAATGAGAAACAGTGAGGTCAGTGCACACAAATGTGCACCCGCTGAATGACCAATTAACACTATGTTGTCCTGTAAATGACAGAAAAACAAGACGACAACACATGCAATGACATTTTGTTTATCAGGAACACTTGGCGAATGCGGGTGTACAGGTACAGAATGAATGAAGTCTCAGTGATCGCAACAAAACATCAGTATTTTCAATTCTCAATAAATCAAAAACAGATTGGACAGTTAGGATCAAACTGAAAATGTTTCAGAATTTATATGATATGAGTTTAAACTGAGATTAAAAGGTCCCATGAAATTGCTTAAAGATCCAAATTTTTATTTTATTTTGCTAAACTGGAAACGCTCCAGGAAATTTAAGATACTTGTAAGTTTTATATGATAACTGGCAACCCTTTTTTACTATATATCGATCTTGCATTAGCGTTATTCGGTCATTATCATCTGACGGTTTTCCTCAAGTTCCAAAAATACTTCATGTTATTTCTTACTTTGTCAAAGTTGAACTTGTGTCCACTCTCTTGGGCCCAAACCAGGCAGTCAGCAATATCTTGAACCATCCCTAAAACGTTCCCCTGGCAATCAGATGAAACCAGCAGTCAGTTCAGATACCACGGTGACATTTATAATTACATTTCTTATCCGCCCCTTGGGTTACTGCAGTGTAATACTAACCCATGGCTCACAGAGTTAGTTCTGTTCACAATCTAGTCACTCGTGCTCTACACACAGTGTGTGCTATAAATATTTAATAGGAATGTCAATAATATTACTGTGTGTGGGTCTAGAGCTGTTACCTTTGGATAGGTGCAGTAATCAGGACAGATGACAGTTGCATTCAGCTCTTCGGCCATCTGCCTGGCCAGCAAACAGTAAATGGATCTGTCCCCGGAGCCCCACGCTCCTCCGTAGATGAAAACCACCAGCGGTGCGGGGACGTCTTTACACCCGCCCACGTTTGGAGGGTGGTACAAGTCCAGCTTGTTGCCCCTGCGGCCAAATGTGATTCCCTTTAGAAGTATCCAGACAGACAAAAGTGTGAGCTTTGACACAACTTTCAAGGGACTGAGACAAACAATAACAGTGTGACTATTTTATTTAAAAGATTTATTGGACTGTCTGGTCTCTGCCGTGCAAAGACACATAAAACGACCACGTTTTATTTCTCATCCTTAACACACCTTTTCATAATGCTTGCGGTTTTCGTCATTCTTGTACCACGACTTCCACTGGATGTAAAGTCTCCCATATTGCACATATTTGAGAGTTTCCAGCACAGCTCTGGTTAAACAGTATATTCGCCTGACAACATGAATATACATGAAAAAGGAGGATTAATAATTGACTCTTCTTAACGAGCAAAAAACTGGAGCAAAAAACTATACTTTGTGGGACGAAGAACACTTCCACAGTATTTGATACGTTACCTTGGTTTTAGAGCTTCCATGTACTTCTTATATCCAGGCTTGTTGGGCCAGCCATAAAACCACTGGGCAGCGAGAGAGATGGAGTATGGGAAGCCCACAAACATCACACCCACTGCCACGGGCAGTGACATGTGACATTTTAACCCTGACCTTCAAAAGCAAATCAAATATATATACATTAAGATATTACTCTTTCAAAAGTAATGTCACTCCGTTTTCTTCAAAATGTTATATTTGAGAGGCTCTTACATGTTCTGGTGTCGTCTGTCTGTCTGTCTAACCTGCCAAGATCAAAAGACGGTGTTCTGAATGACTTATTCCGTATCTATATAGCAGTAGTACATTGTTTATAAATTAATAAAGCCATTAGTTACAACTTATAAGCCCTTTATAAAGGGTGACACAGAAAGTGTTAGCCAGTTTTCTTTACATGCGTACCAGGACGCCCTCTAGTGGGCCTTTGTACAATTACACCGAGAGGTCTGTGGTTTAAATAACACCAAAAAAATCACATAATCTTTCGATAAGGGCTACTATAGTAACGTTACATCATAAATTGATGTAAGCTAGCTATGAGCTACAGAGCGGCTACAATTGCATCAAAGCAAACGTATGTTATAGTCGACTGCTTAACGAAACACAGTTTCGGTGTTAAGCTAAGTTAGCAAGACTAATCACTCTATTAATCGTACAAACAGAAGAAATGGAAAGTTAAGTGAGGAGTTGGCAGTTCAAATGTCTTGTAGCTCAGTTAGCTTCTTATTTGCTTCGGGAAACAACGGCTAGGTCGGGAAAACACCAACGTAAACATAGCAAAACATTATCACATGTAGCACTTTACACCGAATGGCTTGTTCTTAAATTGGTTGTGTGAGATGAACTGATGTCGCGGAGAACCTCAGCGGACTACCTGTCTGACTACCCTCCAAGCGCCGGGCGTCGGCCTCTAACACACGAAGATAAATGCGTCGAAGCGAGAGGCAGATGCACTTCCGTTTGAGCAAAAACTGTAAAGCTTCCGGTGTTGGTCAGAAGTGTTATAAATCCTACGAGGCGAATGGAGTGGCCTTATAACTCATAACATATATATTGTGATTCACAGATAAATGTCACTATTTGTTTATTCATTTGGCTACAAGTAAATGAGCCAGTATAGGCTAAACTAAGTTTTGATGGAGCGTGGCTACTGTACAGGCAGGAAAAGACGGATTACTGTCTTGTAATAGTCAATATCTCTGATCTGATACCCCGGAAGTACTTACTGAAGAATGTACCCCTTTTCATGTAAATTGCAGAAATTCCGGTGGTTTGTCAGGTTTGTTGTTGGTGATGTCATATTTATTTTCATTTTCTGACATTGGAAACTTTAATTTGACAATAAATAAATAAAAAATGTGTTGCATCTCACGTTCTTCCTCAGCTTATGGACTTTAAAAGCATGGATATGGCTCAGAGGTTCCCTGCTTGGTTCCGCGTAATGACAGCTGGGCAATTTCTATGACAGTTGTGCAAACTCCATCCGCGGAGGAAGACCGTGAGATGTGGTTGAAAGCCACCGAAAACCTAGAAATGGAATAGAATTATTACTTTTTTTTTTAACGTTTGCTGAACAGTTATGAAGCTGTGAGTTAGGATGAACCTAAATAGATAAATATTACATTACATTACATTTAGGCATTTAGCAGACGCTTTTATTCAAAGCAACTTCCAAATAAGAGCTTTACATAAAGTGCAAAAATATTGCAAATTTATTAAAATGTCCCGGTCAAAGAACCATACCTTGGCATGCAGTAGCAGCATAAAAATCAGGTTACTCTATCAACCACTCGGAAGTCTAGTCTCTGTGGTCAATTTTTTACCCCCTCAAACTTGATGCTTTACCAGTGACTAAGAGAGTAAATTATCTTGGGATTGTGCTGGTGTGCAGGTCTCTGGCCAGGCCACATTTTTTTTATTAGTAGGCACTCCGAAGTTCACAGACATAAGTCTCACAGTTCAAGATTCAGTAGGCCTATGTTATTATTGTCACATATGGTTGGAGGTGGCTTCAGTTCTCCTTAAAACACAGAAACCAAATGCAATTCCTTACACAGTCACCGGTATTTCTTGCATTCATATTCAAAAGTCAGTCATAAAATAGCTGAACTAATACATCCTCGTTTCCAAACACTGATTCAAATCAACATTTGACAAATGTTTACACAGGAGAGTCTGAAAAGCTTTTCATAATGACACTGGGCTTAATATGTGCGAGCACAAGCTGTGCAAGTTTTCTATTTGAATGAATTTAATTACATTTAAATGTAGCTAGCTCCACAGCAAACAGTGCTGCTGTGATGTTAACTATTAACCACTGGTAAAACCTTTAAAGATATTTCTTAGAGATTTGTTTTTTAGATTGCGGTGTACCTGTTTTCTTAGAAATCTAGCATATGCTTTTGTCTTTCAGCCGCTTCTCTTACCCTGTTGTTTTCAAAAGTATTTTATTTGAAGGACAAACTAATGAAAAAATCATGACTCATCATGATAAAACAGAGTCAATCCACTTTTCTTGTTACTGTAGCCTAGTAATTCATTTTTGCAATACCTTTGGTCTAACTGATTGGCAATCATTATAACTGAATCAATGTATTTAGTATTGGAGTAATCACATAGAAAAGGGGATTGCAATCAGTAACAGAATTAGTAACTTTTAACTGAGATCACTGAGGAATAACGTATCAGTGGGCCTACAGAAAGCAGCACTGACGGTGTATGCCCAGCAGAGGGAGGGAGAACTCTGTCACTTGCTTCTTGAATTTAGTTTTATTGATTTGTGAATGTCATGCCTGCAATAATTCCCCCAGTTGGTATCTATTGTCTTTATATATTGTCTACGGAATCTACCCTCTTAAAATGAGACTAAACACAAGACAAAGAGTCATTTAAGTGTAAATGTAAATTGCTTTTCACTGAATCACAAACTGGATTGCACCTCAGAATTGGAAACAGTTTCAGAATTGTAATCAACTTTATTGGCCAGGCATGTGTACTGTCAAAGCCCAGCTCCAAGACCTAACCAGGCAATCAGCTGAACAACCTGTACTTTACCTTTATGTGCCACAGTCACCAGGGTGCTCGCAAAATCCACCAACAACCTACTGTTCCAAAACAAACACAGCGACAACTTAAACCCATTTAAAAGTGTCTCCCTGTCGCACGTTTTACAACTTACCAACTGTACTTTAAAAAACATATCGTTTTGTCTTGCTACCCCACACACATATCTAATTATTACACCCCTGTGCTCTATTAACGACCACCTTGCATTTAAATTCCCAGAGGGTAGTGCAGCACTGGGCAGAGGTTTCATTGGCCGCGGCCATGGAAAACCTTGGAGCGGACACTGCGAATTCATGGAAAGCGGAGCAGCGTACGAGCGCTGACCAGCCTGAGGGTTATTGTTATGCTTGGCCCCGCACAGCGGAGCCTCCAGCCCTGAGTGGGTGTGTGGTTGCTCCTCCATGTGCCGCGATGTGGGGAGGCCCAGGTGCTTTTTCAGAAGCCACAGTGGAAACGGAGCCGTTGAGTGAGTGCAAAGTCAGGCATTCAGCTGGTAGCATGAGCGGAGTCAGCCCGTTTCGAACACTGTGGTAAAAATTCACAGCATTTTCCCGTGCCTGTTTAAGAATTATTATTATCCTTGAGAGAATTCTTGTATGCATAGTGGTATTAAGATAATAATAACTGACGTACACATGCCTGTATTCTGTGTAGGCGTAAAGGAGTCTAAGGGACCATTTGATCGTGTTCTTTGTGGAAAGAGTTATTCCCAAAAAGTGTTTAATCAAGTGGGTAATAAGAATACTTACATTGTAAAACAACCGTGGTCAGCATCTGCCTTTAGGCCTGTTAAAGGAGAGTGTGCAAATGCTGGACATCTTTGACGAGCTGGCACAAACGTCTCTGAGTCATTCAGATCAAATCAGAGCTCAGTGAGTCCTCTGATACTGCAGGGAACCTTCACACCGCATGTCCTACAACAGGAAAGCACAGCCTCAGGCCGTGATAGCAGCAAACATCTGTCCTACTGACACTGTCCTGGAGCGAGACGCTGAATCACTACTAGCTGCTGTGATGCTGCTCTGTAGCAGTTTTCATGTGCGAAAACCACTGGTCTAATGTAAAACATTTCTGTCTTCGGGTATTTCGTTTCTTTAGGCCCAACTGCCTCCAATTTAAATGCAGTAGCTGACAAATAATAATAACTAGCACCTTTAAAAACAGAGTTGACAAAGAGAAAGCATAAGCAGCCTACCCAGAAAGGAATATAATAGAAAGCCAAACAGTAAAACAAAAGCAAGATCAAAATGAATAATCAATAAATAGAAATAAAAATAAATCCAACAGTAAAAACAATAAAAAAGACGATGAAAAGAAAAGACGACATCAAAAAATGCAAGTCTGTAAAAATATCTTATCTCCTTGGGCAGGTCGTTCTAAAGCCGAGGGGCCCTGATGGCAAAAACACGGTTATCTTTAGATTTGAGCCTCGACTCTGGAGGCTACGAACCGGCTCATATGGGATCAGCGTTTCTGCTCTATAACTTGGGGCCAGACCCAGACGTGCTTTAAAAGTGATCAGTAAAATCAATTTGACATCTAACAGGGAGCCAATGTAGAGAAGCCAGAATTGGGGTGATGAGATTTCGTCTGTCAAAACCAGTAAGATGCTGAGCTGCTGCGTTCTGAACTAGTTGGAAGCGAGAGAGTGACTTTTGGTTTATGCCAGAAAAAAAGGGGGTTACAGCAGTCGAGGCTGAAGAAAATGAGTGCATTAATGGCTTTTTCCAGGTTTCCAGGAGTGTGAAAGCATTGGTTTGATTCTGGAAATAGTCCTTATTTGATGGAAGCAGGGCTGGACAACTTTTTTAAAAATCTGTGGAGCAAAAATCAACATCTTCACCTCCAACTATTCTCAGGCTCACAATGCCAGCAGTATACAGAAACAGCCTCTCTGTGACACCGTTGTGCTAGTTCAGCAGTCAACCGAGATACAGAATCAAAAAAACAACCATAAGTCGATAAATGCAGATTTCCGACAAGCTCAGGTGTCTAGGGGCACTGTCAGCGCTGCCATCAGGGACATGACATTATGTGATCTACTGCAGCATATCACAACACAGTATTATTTAGTCTGATGTTCAGGGAAAACCTTTAGTACACATGTACTCTAAAGCAAATGTTTAACTAATATTTAAACACTTGCCTCACAGAGAGGTCGTTGAGAGGACAGGTTTGAATTTCCCAAATATCAAGCAAATAATTGTCCCTGTAAAATTACAAGGTGGGCAGTAAATTACTGTGACAGGTGACAAAACCAACATTTAATAAGTAAATAACTGGAAGGGCTGGCGGTGCTGGTTGTTCAGCTCTCTTTCGAACATACGGCCCTGGGACAACTGTGCTTTTGAATTCAGCTGCTACTCAATACTTAGAAATAAAACCCTAAAAATAAAGTTCAATCCCATATCCACCCGTACGTAGTAGAGACACTGCTTACATTGGTGTATGATGTATCACGTTTTTGTAACTTAGTGAGAAAATACTTTTATTCATGACAGAAAGTATCTTCAGTATGAAGTATCTTCACAGCGCAGTTTTCAGATTTATTCCACACCTCCAGCGTGTACTAGCTTATTTGGTATCATTTGAACCATTTTCACATGGCTCTCTTTTTGGTGCCACATCCTCCTCTTCATCCTGTGAGTCACTGTGGGTGTCTACTTTGTGTGTACAAAGTAGGAAGCAATCCCTTCACCTGTGAAAGAAACAAACAGAGGGAGTGGGAATATGATTTCCAAAAGATGAGTCATATATAAACAACACTGCAAATATATGTACGTATCTAAACTAATTACAAGAAACTACACCTTTTTATTCCCAGTTACTCCTCAAACATGAACATATATTTATATGATCTTTGAAGTGTGCCATTAATGACATTTTAGATCATGCAAACAGGGGGTGTGTTTGTTCAACTTTGTGAAAATTGGTGCTGAATCCTGGATAGATGATAAATGGGAAGCAGCGCCAACATATTGAATGCATGCGTTTTCTTTAAGTATTTGGGCTCCTACAGATGTCTGCTTGTATTCTTTCAGTTGAACGTGTGTTTGCTGGTGGAAATGTGTGTACACTGGCCTGTTTACTTCACCTCTGGGAACCCCCACTGTGACCCAGTCCCCCGAGATCCTAACTGATGCGTGGCGCTGAGCCAGGACCCAAACATGCTCCCCACCGCACACACACACACACACACACACACACAGACACACACACAGTCCACTTCCATCCGCTGTGCTGCACAACCCCAGCTCAGTCGGAGTCACAGGGGAATTCTTCTCTCGGTGGGCTCGGGACCTCAGGACACAGAGCCATCTTTTCACAGGGACTTCACAAACACACCAGGCCCAGAAAGAACCTCTATTTGACATGGGGGGACCATGGAAACTGGCACTGACCACAAGGCCCGGTTTCTAGGTATCCCCGTGCCCGGAATCACACCCGAGTCCTGCAGACGCCAAAGGAGCGGCGGAGACAGAGGTGATGGCGTTCAGAGGGCGATGCGGTTTTTCAGGGGGCCCTCTGATTGACTGGACAGAAACAGAGTGGCCATTCTTGTCAGATGCACCTGACGAATGCTAACGAGGCTCTGAGGATGCTTAAGAGTGCATTCTTTACAACAAAAAAAAAGAGAGTGGAGAGGTTTGGCAAGATAAGGTAGTTGATGGGGGAAACTGACTAAGCAAATAGATCATAAGGAGGTGTGCACGTGTGTGTGTGTGTGTGTGTGTGTGTGTGTGTGTGGACGTGAGCAGTTTGAAGGGGTTCAGTGATACCTCACTGGTCTTTATATAGTCTAAACTCAGACTCAGAGAGCAAGGAGTCAAGTTTCAGTGCGTCATATCTCTTTCCAACACATACCGCGTCAACAGAAGTTAAAAACTTCTCTCCGCTGTGCAGCACTCAAAAAAAGTTGTGAATATTCAAATTACGTCATATACAACTATACAATACGTCACGTCATTACCTGACGTGACTGATCACCTTATAGAGCAGTGTGAGTAAGAAATCCCAACATATAAGCATGCAGGGATGTGTTACTGAACAGCCACGCACCCCGCTAAAGCTGTGTGCAATGCTGCATGTCGCTATTACATGAAAACATGAAAACACCGCTTCTCTGCACATACAGAGTACATGTCAATATTTCGGTTGTTAAACATAATATCAAAGAGTTGACTGAGCCTTTGAGGGAATAAAACACTTAACACCCAACGGTTCTCATTGAGTGTTGCATTTCCGTGAAACCTGTCTCATTTTCTTTTACTTCAGTTACTGTGAGTTCTGACAGCCATAACAGACGAGGCTCAAACTGCTGTCAATCAAAAGGTGAACCCACTGTAAGTGCATATAAATAGACTGACAATCTGACATGTTCAGCCACGTGTTACGTGTCTGAGATCGAGGCTGTACTCCTTTCTCAAACTGCATAACATTGACTTCTGTTGAGTCTTAAACTGGTGTTTCTCTGCCTCTTCTGTGCTGCATTAAGGGGCCTGAGACCAAGGCATGTTGTTCACTGCTGATGTGTTATGTTTTCGATCGCATTTACTGTGCGTCAACAGGCCTTTTAACCTACAATATAAATTACAAAGATGTAGCACTATAGCAAAATCTCAACTGACATAATAAGGACCTTAAGGTGGGTCCGACTTTATTATCTTGTCGTCTAGTCTTAAAAAGGCCCTTAATGTCAAAATCCTGAATTTGTGTATTCAAAGTTTCCACCAAATAGGTACTAAAGCATGTAAAGATCGAACACATTGTGCAGAAAAGGAAAGGAACAAGTTGTTAAGAGGGAAATAGGCCCGAGGCCCCCTATTTCAGGGTAATGCGGCCTTGCTCATAGCACGAAGGCTCCGGGTTTGAGGATGACATTTCCTCCAAAAGGCATGCAGGTCAGGTGAGAAGCTCTGGAGACGCTAATGTGCTGGGTGTTAATGTGAGTGAGTGACTGTATCTGTCTGCCTCTCCGTCTGTTTGCATGTGTGGGTGTCATGGAGTATTTGGTGACCGGTCCAGTGTGTTCCTCGCCTCTCTCTTTAGTGCGTGCCCAGATTGGCTCCAGCCTCCTCTCCCCCACCCCGTGTCCTTGAATCCAAGAAACCTCACCAATGTTTCAGGGTAAATTGGAAAATGTTCTCACGCACACAGGCTTTCACAGGAATAGTATGTTTAAATTCAGCACCTTTTGTTTGCTTTTCGTTCTTTGCGTGCGTGCGTGTCTCCACAGCTAACATTTAAGACATTTTTTCCACAGCTTGTACCAATATCAAATATCGTTGAACTGGAATACATGAACATTCTTTTTTAAACTGAGGTAAGCTAATGTCTTTTATAGATTTTTACACAAGAATATTAGTGTATAACTTCAGCATAAATGCTTGGCCTTCAGACTACCTCGTACAGAATTACTGACTGGACACTTCTTTTGTCCTTCCAGACTAGACGAGATTCCTTACCAAACCCCATGGGAACAAAAACCCCAGAGAAGTGTACAAGGGGAGCGAGTTAATGACTCCCGCACTGTTCTCTTTGCATCATCGTGGAGCGCTAACTGTGAGGGAGAACAATGAGAGGTCAGAGACTGAGCCCTGCCTCAGACGTGCTGACCTTTAGGTGCATGAAATACTGCCGGTGCAGAGGGAGGAGCCACAGTTTGTTCAACCAGCAAAGGTTTCACACTGAAAAGAATCGTTAACCAAAGACTGTTGATCTCCTAATTGAAACTGCATCAGTGCAACCAAATGCAAATTGCTTTCGATTATGCCAGGTCGTGTTTAATTTCAAAGTGTTAAAGACATTTTTCTAAATAGACAGAATAGCTTGTCGCCCCTCCATTAGAGCACATACATTTACCAACCACAGACACCTATAAATGTAAATATATGGTTCATTAAAGCTACTGCTAAGTGGTAGAGTTGTTCTTCTGCTGGGAAAATAGCCAAAACAGACAGTTTTCCAGCGGTTCTTAAATGCAGCATGCGTTTACCAATCTTTAGAGCTGCGACCAGCGTTAATATAATCTCAAAATCCCAAAAGCAAAAGTAATCTGATCCGTGCATAACACGAGACATTTGAAAGCGAGTTTCGGTTACGAATTTTGTTCGTAACTTGGCGGCATTTTGAGGACATGACATCGTTTGAGTTGAGAGGTTAACTAGCTAGCCTAGATAAGAAAATAGGAAAGGTTTCCTAGTATGACAATGTTGTCATGTCCATCCCAGCTTTATTTCTCGCTCGCAGCTGCCTGTTTGCATTGGTGTGTGATGACTTATATCTAACGAGTGGCTGATATTTGATTAAAGTGCAAGTACTATTACTGCCAGCTTCCATCCATAGTGAGTGACATTCGTTTCATTTTTTATTTTTTTGGGAAGCCTCAGAAAAGAACAGTAAGTTGAGAGCAGTGGGAAAATGAGTACATTAGACTACCAGTCAGATGGTAGATGCAAGAGATTAATCAATGTTTGATTTATTTATAAATTATAAATGGTTAATAACCCTTCCTGAACATCATTGCAAGAAACACTGATTTCATGTCATCTCTGAGTCTCTGATGCATTCAGTGTAATGAGAGAGAGAGAATCAGAATCAGAATCAGCTTTATTGGCCAGGTATGTGTACATACTAGGAATTTGACTCCGGTATTTTAGAGATAAAGAGAGAGAGAGCAGGAGGAGGATGCTGACAGGGTAAGACCCCACTAGGTCCTCCCCCCAGGATCTCGTGAAATCCTGTGGGAAACACTCAATATATTATATTCGTATTGCCACTGACATGAAATGGCTTTGGACATAAAAGTGATACATGACTGACAAAGAAGTGGGTGCATTTTTAAATTTTACCTCAAGAGGTGTTGGCTGAGGTGTTTGTTTTCACACAAAAAATATCAATAATTTTACATGTCATAATTAAATGTATTGATGTCATACAGACAGCTTTGTGTGCCTGGTTTTCCATGATGGCCTTTGTGTGTTTGGGGCAAATAAACCTCGAATGTGCATAATTTCCATGTGAAATAGGACTCTTGCTATTATTTGTATTGCTTTGTTTGATTGTTTATTGACACTTGGGGTCACATGGTCACATTGAAGGCCCAGGGTCCAGTGCCACGGTACGTCACTGCCAACAGGTAGAGCCTATGTGTACCAACTTAGGTAAGTGCGCTCGCATGCAAACATTTGCTAACCAGCTCAAAACACAAAGTACAGCTGAGGTTGACGATGGAGTACAACAAGTCCTAAAGGTGAGACGAGGAACAGGAACAAGAAGAGACAATCTGGCCAAAAGCTGCTGTTTGTGGGCAGCCACATAAGCCGAGTGGGGTTAATGAGAGACAGGTATGGTTTGATGCAGGAATGATGAGCAGGTGTGTAAGTGGTTGTGAAGGTCAAGTGACTCTTGTATTTGTTATATGAATGGGAGGGACAGCGACACATACAATTGCCCTTGTGACACCAAACTGCAGGCATGAATTGGCCCGATACTGAGATAAATTATGTTTTTTAACAAGCAATGCTGTCTCCAGCCTACAATGGCCACGTTTTCAAAATGCCAGTATAGATTGATTATGTGCATAAGTCCATTAATTAAAACGGCAACTGTCCATGGTTATGTCTGCAAGGAATGTGCAAGGGGTGACGACTCAATCCCTTTGTTGCAAGCAAGTGGACAGACATTGTGTCCTTACAACAGACATGGAAGTATCTTTATAATCACAAAGCCTCTCTGTATCCTCAAGAGAAAAAATGCTGGATTTTCCCTCGGGGATATAGATTAACACCCAATCCTGCGTAAGAACATTACCAAACCTTAAAACAGAGGTAACCATTTAATCCGGCAAGTAAACTTATTGTGAGTTTTCTCACCGCTTTGGAATTTCTTGCAGGGAAGAAGGACACATTCATACAAGGCCACGTATTGAGTATCGTTGTGCATTTTCATATGCTCCATGACACACCGGGCGCTGTACACAGTGTTCCTCCTCGAGTGTTTGAAATATTTGAGAGTCTTTTGCAAGTGTACAACTTTGCAGCTGACTCACCTTACTGCAAAGGGAGTTACGAGAGTGTTATGAGCATGTACTGAGTTCTCACATCACATGGTAAAAACATTGGTTTTCCCGCGGTGAGTTATGTCCCGCACATTGTGTTGAGTGTGTTTTCGAGTTCTGGAGTTTTTACCTGGTCACTTCCTGTTTTATTTTGAAGTCATGTTGCTCTGTTGTGTATTCTCCTCATTTCCTGTCTTAGATTGTTTCCACCTGTTGCTCGTTAAGGTGTGTAATTAGTCCCAGTCTTTTCTTTGTTTGTTGCCAGTTTGTTGCTTGTGTGGATCACGTTTTGCTGTAAGTAGTACGCGATAGTGAGTCTGTAGCTTTTTGGTTTTGTACTTATCTAGAGTTTTTTGCTGCCATGTCAATCCTTTTCTTTTTGGGAGTAGAAATTGTCCTCCAGTCTTTGTTTTGAGGCCCTGTGCTCATTTTTATCCTTTTTAATAAAGTGTTTTTTGTCCATTTGAGTCCTTCTAGTCCCCCGTCATCGAACCCTGACAGGTGTATCCAGGTATGAGATTTTTGTTACGGATTCAGTTTCCCATTAAGTTTATCTTGATAACATAAGTTATGTGGATTCTCAGGCTCAACAAGTGAGCAGGTTCTACATAAAAATGCTGAATGTCACTATAAATCAGATTGTCACTCATTGATAGGTTACGACATGTCTCTGCTCAACAGCAGTTTCACTTGTTTCACTTGTATGTCAAGTTTCAACTTGACATACTTCCCTGTGATAGTTGCTGTAAGTATCAACACTGGACTGAAATGATAGTAAAAGTTCCAAAGAGTGCATTTTAACCATATGCGAGCTTATAAAGTTCACCAATACTGAAACATGAAACTGCCCTTTTGAGCTGCTACAAGTTCTCACTGTTACAATAAACCCTGTAGCGTTATTTTATCTACCAGAGACACAGAGGACACTGTGGTGTCTCGTCACATGTTGAAGCTCTCTAAAATATCAAGGGATATGACCGACACGCCCAATTTCTAAAGAATTCTAACTTCTGTTCTCTGGAACAAACCGCTTGATGACTTGATCTGTCTTTGTCCACATTCAAAAATAAACTTTACTGTTATCACAGGCTTACAATTTATAGTGTGCCTGTTTTGTGTCTGTGGGACGGTTGTGTAGTTTGTCAGTGTCGGTGTTCTTGAATAATATTTCGGTGTCACTTGTTGCTGTGTGCACTTTAATGTAAAGCACTCTGTGTTGACCTGTAATGAAAAGTAGTATACACATAAAATTGCCTTGCTTTTCTTTTGTTCCCTTGAACCACCTCTCTCCGTCCTAAAATTGCAATTGAATCCAAAATCACATGAACACTGACCTTACAGCACGGTTGGCGCTCACTGCGTTTCTTGTCCATCTCAGGTTCACGTCCCGTTTGTGGAAAAACTGCTTTTAAGAAGAACAGAAATCAATGATCATCGCTTCAGAATAAAACACAGCACCCGTCGGTCGTGTTAGCTTTTCACTGCAACTCTGCATCCAGATTTAGGGAATTATTTCAAAAGTGTAACAGCTGCAGTAAACCTGTGTCACGCTAGGATGGTTAAACTTTGCAATTAATCCGCGGTTCACGTGTACGGGTCACGGATCAACGGTTACACCACTACTTGTGACTCTCTAAAACAAAGCCATGTCTAATTGCAACCCCTCATCAAGTCTACCAGTTATAACTAGTTAATCGCAATTTTAACCCCTTGATTTATTTCTCATCTGGAAGAAAAATATTAAAATGATCCTGCAATTGACTGGAAAAGGGCAAAAGGGCTCTTGCTGCTAGACTGGTGAAATGAGTGACCTCTGCTGTAGAGCTGAGCCGAGTCTTACATGTCAAATAATACTCCTTTTGATTCAGGTAAAATAAAATGTCTTTGACGGACACACACATACACCATAATTGCAAAATATACATTCAAACACGAACATTAAATAGCTTGTCAATAAAAAGAGTGCCCCTTTGTATCACACTGACCTACTCACTTGCACACTCACTTTAATTGACTCTGGGTGTGTGTCAGCTAAGGGCCTAAAAAGTAAATGTAAAAAGACACCCACTGTATGACTCCATTAATAGCATAGTGATTCTCCCAGGGGTATCTGCTTGTGAGGTGTTAAAACTGAGGTGATGCCCTCGTGCGTTCTGATGTGGCCAGAAGATGGTTAACAGCGTTTCCTAAAATGTGGCTTGAGTGTATTAGTACAGACGGATCGCTCTGAGAACTCAACAAGAACTGAACTGTCCTTTTGTACATACGCAAAGGTTTCATGTGGGGTGTCACTGGTGTCAAATGTCAGTACAGTCAAGAATAAAAGCATATCACACAGCAAGAAAGTAGTCGACTTTACAGCACAGGGCCGGAAAGAGAAGAGGGCTCGTGGCTCTCTTGAAAAAAATTTAAAGAACTGAAACCAAAGAACGCTTCCATTTCTTTGTAAAAGATCATAAGAGGAAGAAATGATTGGCTGACATTTCACATCCCTTTTGTAAAACACTACAAATCTCCACATTACAGGAAGGAACTTCCAGTGGAGGTGGCACAGAGCAACGTAATGGAGCAGGGTTTGACTGGAAATAATATTCTCTCTCTCTCTCCCCCTCCCCCTCCCTCTCCCTGGACCTTGCATTTATTATGAACTTTCCAGCTGTGTCCAAAATCCAACTGTTGTCCCCCAACACAACACACAATGACGGGAGCTACATAGGTGAATTTAATTATTCTGTCTGTTTAGACCTCTTCTCAAGACTGCGTGGGCGTGTTCGACCCTGCCTCCTAGAAATTGCATTTATATATTATTAAATTGTTTTCCCACTTAAACTGTGATGGCAAACATGATCGCTGGCTTGATTTATTGCTCACAGGCGACGTTTGTGTTGAATGAATTAAGTGCTACACGTATGAACCGCTATGGACTCACATGGAGGATGGTGGGGGTACAAAGCGCAGGACCTCGACACCTGACAATGGGGATTGCATCCTCAGTCTGGTGTGACCATGATCTTTCCTTAACCATGGCCAAGTGCTGCCATTGCCTAAACATAATCACAAAAACGTTGATAACAATACAAAACATACAAGATGATATTGCAGTCTATTGCAAGTTTGGATATTTTTTTTTTGTCAGTGATGTGTTTTGACACACACTCCTTATTTTACTTATACAAATGTACAAAATACACCTTTTTCCATGAGTACAAGTCTGCAGATGTCTAATCACCCAGAAGGGGCAACATCTGTGTAGGTGCGCAGGGCCTTCAACACAAATTTGCAGTGGTGGTGGTGAGGATGTGGTGGCTCGATCTGGATCTTAGAAAACAAACAAACGAAACCAAAGCATTACATCTTTAGAAAAACAATTAGCTCACTCGTGGCCGTGTCACTTCAAAGTCACACTTTGAGTGATGGCCGTTGGCACATGCACATGTTGCATCATGTCTTGTTAGTATAAACTGTAAAGTACAACTCAGTGTGTTCCTGCCTCAGCCCATCACCTTATCTTGCTCCTCCCCGCACACCTGTGTCTGATCAAGCCACACCCACCTCTTATTCCATCATTAAGCTGTGTATACCACCATCTCACTCCTATTTGTCAAATGCTGCAATTGTGTTTCACCCACTCCTACCTAAATACCATCAATCCTGTACCTTGTATTCTTTTAGATTTTGCACTGTCTGACACTTTGACAGCAGTGCCCACTTACCCACTTACCCACTTACCCACTTACCCATTCATTTTTCTAATTGATATTGGCATATTATATATTCTCAGTCATTAACTATTATTAAAAATGTAACGAGCACACATTTCTTATATACTGGCTGCTAAAATAATCATACACATCAGTACATATAATGTTTAATTTCAGGTATAACACGGTTGTTGCTACAGCATGTCCAGAAGAGGAAAAAAAGTTGAAAAAAAGACCTTAATAGTAGAACTGAAATAGTTAGGTAAAGTAGGGTGTGTTGAGCATAAATTATATAATTTAACACCACATATCTAGAACCTTTATTTATATGTCACCTCGAGCCACACTTAAACTTTTATGGTATCTCCTTTGCAAATGTTTGTTAATTATATGTTGACTGAACTAACAAAATGGTTTCCCTTTGACTGTAAATCAGTCTGCAATGTTTACTTCTTTTCAGCCGTTGTTTTATGATATAC
This sequence comes from Nannoperca obscura, assembly GCA_036024295.1. NCBI lineage: Eukaryota > Metazoa > Chordata > Actinopteri > Centrarchiformes > Percichthyidae > Nannoperca > Nannoperca obscura. The sequence continues at coordinate 43,323 of JAVQJL010093340.1, forward strand.
ATTTCAAAGATTGACTCTAAAATAAAATTGTTGATTACATTATCCTTTATTTAACCAGGTAAAAGTCGTACAGAGGAAAATATCTCAACTATTTCAGTTTGTGGCTGCATTGCACTGACGCCGGTGTGGTTGCCGTGGCGTTAAAATCATCGAAGCGATGGATGGGATTGTTGTAAATCAGAAAGACATGATCATAGTCGGACAGCCAAACCTGATATTCAGTGTCTAGGTTTGTAAAAGGCACTGCAGTATTCTGTCTGTAAATGATCCGAACACAATGACATGGACATTTTTCTACAAGAATGTGAGAAACAAACAACAAAATGTGTCCAGATATGCATAGACATAAGTGTTTTAGACAGTGTGTACACTGTCAGCATTTTCTGCACCCACTTGATGACCATGGTGACATTGTTGTCCGTGTGAATGTGGTTACGGGCTGAGCCTACACATTTGAAAAGTGGAGACAATTTAAAAAAAACTATTAGGGTTTCATGGCAGCAAATTCAGCAAGTTTAACGGCGCAGTTGTCTTCCCTGAACGGACTTAAACGACAGTCAAAACATGCAGAGATCGTAGAGATTACAGAATAAAAAAAACCATCCAGGAGGGCTGAACCTGTGTGTGTGTACACTGAGATCAACAAACAAGACAAAATCTTTAATCCCCGGCGTACAGCTGAAGAACCGAGAACTGGTTTGGTAATCCTAGACTCCCAAAGTACAGCTTAGTGTTCAGCTCTGTCACAGACATATAATACACGGAGAATGTAGATGTTATGTCGCAGTGAAAAACTTCAAAGGGCATCATGAACAATGCGACACCTGAAGGCAGGAGTACGAGCCAAAAGAAGAAAAACTATTAGCAGAACACCTGGGATATTTTACAAAATGAAACACTTTGTTCAAACTTTAAAATCATTTATAAAAACCCAATTTTGTCATATTCGAAATGGAAAATAATACATAAACACAGCAAAAAGATTTAAGACAAAAAAGAGAGCATAAATTAAAACAACAACAAAAAACCTAAGCATTATCTTTTTGTCTAGCTGGATCTGGCCATAGCACTTGGTTCACATCACAGGCTGTCCTCTCTCGCAAGACACCGAGGGAAGAACCTTCTTGAATGGCGAACGCATCCTTGCACAGATCCTGCATCAGTTTGGTCGCAGGCTTCCTCCATAGCTTGGATGAGGGGTATCCTGACATGACGATCATAAACCTTCCACCATCACGCTGAACGAAACTCCTCAGTGGGGTTAAGGACTTTTTTCAAAATTGTGGATGCTGATGAAACCGGCTTTGGACCAGAGAACATTGGTGGAAAGAGAGATTGTCCAAGGTGACAGTGTGTCTCTCTCTCCCTCTTCCTTTTGCCTTCCATTTTTGTTGAAGACAGGTTTTCATAGCGCTTACTCCTGATTGGTGACTTTACAATTAAGCACATAAGTGTCTGTACACCTTACGGCTGCGTTTGCTGGTTATGCAGTAGGTGTGGTCTTTTGAAAGGCAGTGCCTTCAAATGGCTAACAAGTGAACTCATGTTAGATGTCTGTGTCTAATGTAGAGAGGTGTGTGTAGTGTTTTGTGATCATTTGCTTATAGTTGTGCAGATATGGGATGAGGTTTTGCTTCTTGAGTACCAGGTAACACTAACTGTGTGCTATTTAAAATTTTAGTGTGTAAGCAATCATAAAAAAACTGTAAGACTATATTCATACAGTGACACACACACACACACACACACACACACATATATGCAAAACAGCTGTTACTGGAAACTCCCTGACACCCAATTGGTGAGAAGTGGTGTGATGTGTATGAGGTGACTGGGGTGTTAATCTGTGTGTGTGTGTGTGTGTAGCAGAAAGAGCATAGGAGACCATGCAAGGTAGATGGGAAAAGGTGTGTGTGTGTGTGTGTGTGAGAGTGTATTTGCAATCGCGTGTTGGTGGGTGGTGTCAGAGGGGCTTTGTGAGGCTTATTACGTGACAGACAGAGTGGTGTGATATCAAGTCTATCTTTCAGATGGCTGAACACACTCACCCGGTCTGCTAGGAATCCTCGTCTACAGCCAAAGTTTTTGTCACCGAGAACAAAGGTGTTAAGCAGGGCCATTTATTTTTCGGAACAGTCTGATCTGATGAGCACATTCCTTTCTATTGCTGATATTGCCATCATTACATAACCAAAGATAAATCTTTGGATAAGTGAAGTCTGCATGTAGCTGTTGGTAGCATAGCACAGCCTTTTAAATTTACTATTCTTATCCTGAGACACTGTTTTTGGTTCCGGTTGCTGAGTTTTTAAATGTCTTTGTGTCTTTATTAAAGAGCAGATAAGCTAGGCAATAGAATAGAACAGACAGAACAGTACAGCCACTTCTTCATCACTGCACCTTTGGGTGGAGTGATAGTTCTTAGGAGACTGATAGATTTCCTGTAGATGTCAAGCACACAAGACAAATATCATGAGAAATTCAGATGATCCACAGTACTTTAAGATAGTTAAACTCACAACTTTAAGGACAGAAGTCTTTTGCTTTTGTCCTTTTTTTATTAAGATTATTACGGAGGAAGAAAGGGTTTACATGGGCAACATTATACCTGTACAGCAAAAGGGTCTTTCAATGACAAATGTAGAGGGTCATATTTTATAGGCACATACAGAACGTGGAGTCTCTTTTTTTCATGTATTTTTATACATAAACCCAATGTAACTTTTCCTATACATACATTTATTCAGATGACGGACAGTTTGGCTGCAGTCATATCCTTGTGGCCAAGAGTATTTTAAAGAGGTATTCATCCTGAGTCATGACTTTGTCTGGGATTTTGTATAATGTGACAAAATAGCAATATCAACTTATATTCCAAAAAAACATTTTTTTCTTCAGCAAGCAGTCTCTTGCCAATATGAAATAATAAAAGTAGTCTGCCATTTTTTAACCACACTGCCTTCAGCATTCATACAATCGCTGATTACCCTTTTGAATACTTTCAGAGTCATATTGCTTTATGCTCTTCCAACAGAACTCTCTCCAGGACCTTGGTTCTAAGGATGGGTTTCACGTTTGTCTTTCACATGTGTTGTTCATGATACGTCTCCGAAGGAAGAGCCGAGGAAGTTGCGCAGGAAAAGGATATCTGAGCCGCTCTGCTGTGCTTCTGCAGCTCTGACCTGAATGGATGGACAAAGGAACTGTCCTTTAGTCGCTCTGGCCAATCCAACATAATTTAAAATATTGAGTAGTTCCTAGACGCAGACGCAGAAAGGTTTTGTTTACCATGTTATTATTGTGAAAGGCCTCTCCTGCTCATTATAGCGTTGAAATAAAACCTCTGTGGCTCACAGCACAAGCATTAGTCTGAATTAGGTCTGTTTTTTGAATGTTTGCATCATCTGGTTGCACTTAATGTGCATGAAGCAACATGTAGGAATACCACACCTGATATAGCACCTCTGTACCCTGTAATTATGTTTAAATGAACTCAGGGAATTTTATATAGTTGCAATCAAAGCCTACAACTATAAAGTCTGAAGGTTTGAAGTTAAAAATCCAGGATTGAACAAGGTGGAATATGTAAAACCTTAAACCTTAAAAAGTTAAAAACTTTGTTTTTAGCAAACAAGTAATGACCTAAATGCATCAAGGTTTCGGAGAACTCGCTCCGTGTGGAGGTCATACTCAATACAATAAATAAAGGTAACAAACAAATAGTAAAAGGTTTAATTCCCTAAATTGCACCCCTTACTTGCGAATTTCTAAAAACAAAAGAGCACCAGTAAAATGGCCACGTGTTGAGAGGCCTCAGCAGCTGATCAAAAAAAGCTTCCTTGCACATTTAATAGTCCCCATTTTGTGCACCGAGGCTCTGCAGGTCATTGTCACGGCCCATAAGACTCAGGGAATGAGCAATTTAAAGATACAAATAGTTCATACTTTGTTATATTTGTTTTAGCATCAATATGTCAGTGTATGTGTACCGTTGTGTGTGTGTGTGTGTATGTGATGTGCAAGCGTTCATACACAGAGGTGGACAGCTGTGGGCTCATGTGTTCTCCAGCTGTCTGTGTAGCAGCCCGGCAGCTCTGTACTGTATTTCCGTTGTCTGACATCAAACGCTCATCACCCTCCTCTCAGCTTCACAATCTTCACACATGGGTGTGTTTGACGGGTGAGTCACTACTGTAGGTATGTACATATGTCACTCTGCAGCGCCATGTTATACCTGTCGGCGCTCTGTGATGAAGTTATGTGTATGAGTCAACAGAATGCAGGTAAGCTCACTTTTTGACATCATGACTGCAGGCATGAATATTTTCTCTGTGTGAGTGTTGGCAACATCCGATCTGCGCTGAGAAGGTAAACATGTTGTTTTAGACTCATTTTACAAGCATCGTGCCTTCCTGCAGAGAAGATACAGGGAGATTTTGGAGATCAGGAATGGTGAGCCCTGTGTGTTTCAGAGACCGTCCCCCTCAAAGTTGTGGCATGTGTACTATAATGTTGACAATCTTTTGCAAAAGCAGTATTCTTTCAGGGTTTCCTGACTACTAGACATTAGATGTCACTTAATGTCAAGGTTTTAATTTGAGGTTTTCCCACAATATATTAACTTTAAAGTGTCTGTTATTTTGTTTTACTACAGTGTTAAGGGTTTGTTAAATTTACCTTGTTTGTGTGATATCTGCCTGTAACAATAATTCCAAATTTTAAAAAGTCCACATTAATACAGATCATGTTACAACTGCAACATTATATCTACAACCTGTTCAAAGAAAACCAACACAAGCTGCATAGATAGTCAATTGTTCCCTAACATGTTCACATATAGTTAACGTCAGAACTGGAAAGCAGTTGCAATCAAGCGACTAAAATATAAGAATAGATATATAATATCTCTGAAGAAGATGAAGCAGGTCTGTAAATTTGGGATCAAAAGTAGGTTTGGTGGGAAAATAACTCATCACAGCATCTTTCCCACCCGGCGCTCGCACTGGATTTGACACAAAGTCCCTTTGTTTCGTCAAGTGCCACACATTCAATGGGCTAACATTCAAAGGGGTCAGGGTTAAGGTTAGATTTGGCATGGGGGGGGGGGGGGGGCTCTACTACATAGAGTAGGAATGTGTACATGCCTACAAATGAATTTCCTTTGAATGGTGATTTTATGGTCCCTATAGTGTTGTCTTCCAAGCGATTACTTTCCTTGTCATTGCTGATTAGGCTGAAACACTGCCTGTCACATTTGGATGCCTGAAGAGTGCAACTGAGAAGGAAGATTCAGTTTAAATGATTTGTGCATTAATGTCGTTAACTGTTCGTCGAACAAATATGTTCCTCCTGGGTTTAGTAAAAACAACACAGCGACACAGAACAATTCAGGAAAGCATACATCAATGTTCGCACACGCTCCAATGTCTGCTACTGATTTGAAAGGCATGTCTTTGTTATGAATATAGGTTTTCAGCCACGCCAACACATGCAGACACGCACAGAAATCTCAATGTCATTGAACTGGAGTAACCCTCTTTTAAGGTGAGGCCATACCTCTCAGCCAATCACAATGGGCCTAGAATCAGGCACCCTGCTTTGAGCCAATCAACACGTTTGTGCTTTTTTCTCCCCAGCTCTCTCTCTTTTCTGTCAGTTTGTCCTTCTCCTCTTCATTCTTTCTGACATACTATTCTATGAGTAACAACACACCCCCAGAAACGGAAGTGGTTAACATTTGGTGGTGTGTGCCAGTCAGTCACTTTTTGTTTCTCCTAAAGCTCTGGTCCTTGTATCTCTTGAGCTTGTCTGCCACGCCATTGTGTGCTACTCATTCATTCAAAAAATACACAATACCAGGGGGAAATCCCTCAACCTCCGAGGCCATTTCGTTCACGTCTGTGTCTGTGGATGCACTGTTTCCCGTTTATGGTCACCTTTGATCCTTTTCTCTTTGGAGAGGTTGTAGTCGGGTTAGGAGCCGCTTGTTAGCGTGAGTGTGCCTATATAGGTTTGTGAACAGATGTCACACTGCAAGCGTAATTTGAGGTGGGAACACTGTCCTCTGCCTTCGGGGGTTGCATAATCTATGTCAAGCCAAGACACGGCTGTTTCTGTTTCTTACTCAACATACATTTCCACAGAATACCATAACATACAGTTAAGCTCAGGTGGCCCGTTCCCATACATAAGGAGGATGGGAAGGTTGACAGATGAGCTCTTCTTGAAAACAAGTCATTGTTTTATTTGGAGGGGATTGTTGGAGTGAAGTAACACAAACCGGCTTTTGGAGTTTATGCAAGTCAAGCCAAGTTCATTTTACTCACCCAAAAATTTTCCGTCTCCAAGGGCTTTGCAATCTGCACCACATCCTCCATCCTTAGACTTTTGATTCAGATAAGGAAGAACTCCACAGAAAACAATTTAATGGGGAGAAAAAGGGAAAAACCTCAAGAAGAGCAACAGAGGGAGGGTCCCTCTTTCAGGATGTACAGGCAGAGATAATAGAAAAATTACAATATAGACAAACAGAATGAAAATATTAAGAAACAGAACGACAATATAACATACAAGCGAAAATGTAGTGGCCAAAATTATTTCATCATATGCGTGACAAAATAAGTTCAAAAATTCACTTATTCGTTTATTCTGAGCTTTATTATTACAACTACTATGCAGTGGTTAAAAAAAAAAAAGGAAATATACATTGACACATTATGGCCTTAAACGATATATGATAACGTAATGATATGGCTAATGATGGGACCCTGGAACAATACTGGGCTGTGAGACAATTTGGTGTAGTGGCCACACTTGGTATGGCAACTTTCTGCAGCATCATGTGACACAAACTGGCTATAATTTAAAAAAAGAGTGAATATGTCACAGACCACCCAAAAATGTATTTTTGCACATACATCTGGTCCAGTGAAATTTATAAAGCCTAGAAGATCCGTATCTGAGGAAGTCTTGAACAGGAAGGAATAGCAAACAACTAACCTGATGCGTGTGGTTTCACAAATCCAGCTGCCTCGCAAAGTAAGCCTTCTGTTGTGTTTCCTCTTCAGTGCTCTCCCTCTACGTCATATGGTTTGTTGATCTGTTTGGTTGAAGTTAGCTTATAGACGGTGATAGACATACGGTTCGTCCAATTACCTGCCAAGTATTTTATGAAAGTGCCAGCCCTTTTCCAAACACTTTCCAAGAAAGACTTCTCGGATGGTTCTGGGTGACAAACCACCCGGCACAACAGGTTAGCACTGAGTTCCCACGTTTACAGCACCAAAACTCTTCACATGGTTTGTCTGCTGTTCCAGGAGGGCGTGCCTCAGATTTGAATTGATAATTCATTCCTAGCAAAAGAAAATAAAGCCACAGTATGTGGGTGGGACTTGTTTGCATTTTGACAGCAGATTAACAATAGGTTAAGGCTCCTCGCTAACACAAAGACAGCAAATACCATAATGAGAGGTTTTAAGTTGGTTCTACATGGTGATCATCTCTAGAGACAGGAATGTCTCAGAAATCAGAAATCCTTTAATAGTCTCGGCGTGGAGAAATTTACATTGTTGCAGCAAAAGTGTACAGTGCAGAAGAGAGAAAAATCAAATCAAATAAAAGTAAAAAATATAAATAAGTAAGTAACATCTACAGCAAATTCCTATGTCAAACATGTTTCATTAAATGATAATGCAAAAAATATCCTCCTGGGACCCGAGGAAAACAAGTGTCTTCCAATTTTCTTGTATAAATGTCCACTGTGGAGGACACAAGTCAGTGGGCTGGGTCTCAGGAGGATATATTACTTCATAACCGACAGTCCTGTAATATACAGGATAACAATAAAACTTTCCACTTTTGGATCTGTTTTTGTCTAAGTGCTGTCCTCTATATGAACTTGTCTTTTTTTGTTTGACTTACTTTAGAAAATTACATTCTTTCCTTTTGCTGTTGCTCATCTGTCATTGAATATGTGAATAACAAAACAGCATTTTCACTATTACTGCTGCACTTCCTGTGTGACAAAAAGGGTGTTAGTCACTCATAGTGGTTTAGAACAGAACATATTTAGTGACGGTAATACTTACTTTTAACGGTCTGTAATTTCCTAATATTTTCCTCCACAGTTTCCCAGAAACAACTTTATAATGTGTTACCACTTACGTCCTCGGCAGAGCAGCTCCCAGCCCCCAAATAAATATGAATCCGTTATTCATTGACTGTTCTACACATGATGAATTATGCTTCTTTAAAAAGTAATTTCACATTTTTGACTGACACTGACTTAGGGGTGCTTGCACACGTCATAAAGCCTTTCACTCATCGGTCAGAGTTTTAGAAAAAGAAATGTTGATGTAAGGGAACCACGGCGCAGATGGTAAATTATGTTCTAGGCTTAGGGTTCAGATCAGGCTCACAGAAAACATGATGGAAACATCGCATTTATGTGTATTTAATGTATTAATTTGAGGAATTGAACGGTCTTCTCATAATCATAGGTCTTTCTATAATTAATGTAAATGTACTCATTTAAAGGAAGAGTGTGGATGCCCTCTACACACTTACAACTGCCCCTCCCCGCTGTCTTCCCCAAAGAAAAAAATGTGTCTTTGAAACATAGAGTTGGTATTAAAAGATTAACAGCAAATCCTCATTCCACGCCAGTGTAGCACTGATGAAAAGTGAAGTTCCCTTTGAGGTCGGCTCTGTCTGCTGCTGCAGAGGGTTGGGTCATTGGTCAGTGGAGTCACTGCGTTTGATCTACTGTACAAGTGACTTACAGTCTTTAAATCGTATAAATCAAACCATGTGACTTCAAAGCCAAATACCTTCATATACACTCCATGGATTTGGCTTGGCAGCAGCAAAATGCATCTTCGACCTGAATCCCTGCCTCAAAGAACTAATTTCCATTTGCAGGCTGCTGTTTATAGTCCCATAAAGCTCATTTTAACATTAAAGTGTCCGTGTTTACAAAGTGATCCAAAAACCACATGCAGATTAGACAAAATTAGAAACAACGGTTCATGCCATCGGCATTAAGCTGCTTATTGTGTTATGCAGGCAAAAAAAGAGTTCTGTAATCACGAGAGCAAAAGAATGATGTATAAAGTAGCTATTATGCAGTACTATGCAGACAAGAAAAGAGCTTTAACATCAGAAGGCCTATGAGTCCTATGAGCTTCAAGTGCAGTCCAATTCAACCCTGTTAATTTTTTTTAACTGTCATCAGTTAATAGCTATAGCCAGTTATGATATGGCGCTATATAAATAAAATTGAATTGAATTGAATTGAATTGAATATTTAAAGTGGCCTTAAAGGGTAATGATAGTATTTTTCAACCTGGGTCCTATTTTCTTTTCACATTTTGGGGTCTACTTGGATTGCTCTTATTTGGAAGTTGCTTTGGATAAAAGCGCCTGCTTAATGTCTAAATGTAATGTAATGTCTACAATGGCTCCAGCGTAAAAGAAACCAGAAACAGAAGTCTCGCTCAAGGTAAAGTCTCGTTCTAAAATCTTGCTAGAGGTGAGTTGTTGCAGGAACAGTGTTTCTGGATAAACCAAAAAAAGATCTCTTTCCCTTAAACCAAAACCAAAAAAGAAATAAATAATAAATAGAGCCATGGTTTAAAATATACCCGAATTACCCTTTAAATCACCTCTAGTATGTGTGCAGAAAAGTCGTGGTATCAGTACTATTGTTATTTTAGTGGGTAAAACCAACAAGGTTGAAGGCTGATAATGCTGATATAATCCACACCCACAGGAGTAAGTTGGGTCATAGCAATATTAGTTCTGCAAGTCCAAACTGTCACTGAAAAACTTGACTAAAAAGTATTTTAAAATCTGAATATTCATAATTAAGCATATTGCAATTCAAGGGGAAAAGAACTAACAAAAACACCAACAGGCTTTTAAAACCCTATCAAAATAATATAGACTCTGAAGCACACTTTGCTATGTCATATTGCCTTAAACACAACAGAATCCCAATTGTTGCTGACCAGCTTTCTTATGCCCAGACTGTGTTTGTGAATGTAAAAGCTGATTTCAAGAGGTATAATTAGAAAAATTATGCCAAATCAACGCGCTCACTCAAACAATTCATCCTGAATGAAGACCTGTACGTATCCCTTTAACATTTCAGAATGACATAAATCCTATTGTCAGCAGATTATAGTTTTTTTCACTTGCTGTTGGACTAGAAAGGCATTTCTCTGCATTCCTCGTCTCTCGTCTGGCTCGTTCCCATGAGAAAGTCTCAGCCTACGCTTCTGAGACCATAAAACAGCCGCAGAAGAAGTGACAAGGCTCTCACCAGCCTCAGAGACTGTGTTTGACTCGGTAGCAGTACTAGTAGTAGTAGTGATGACTAAGGCTAAAGTGTTTACACCTGATTCTGAATGACCACGCTTGAAGCCGGGTTAAAAGCCGGCTGTCATGGCAGGGCACTCAATTCTTGAAGGTATTCATGGTTTGGTTTTACACCCAAAAAGTGTTGGAAGTAGTTGTATGAAGAGTGAAAAAGCCTTTGAAAGAGCCTCAGAAAAAAGTTCTAATACACCTACATACTTTCTCACCTAATTAATTGCTGCATTATTGTCGAATTTTAGGTTTTGGAACGGTGCATCTTTTAGCATTTTTAGTGGTTACTTATAGAAATATCTAAAGAGACATATATTTTACATATAGTAGTATTCGTTAAGCATGTTTAACATAATTCAGGTACAGCTACTCGAGAGTAGAACACAGTAAAATGTACAGGCACACAGGGAACTCACTGTTGTGAAAACAGTGGCTTCAAAGAACATGTTGCCATGCGAAGTATTTACCTATTTATCTTGGGTTGGACGCGCTGTGACTCAGTCTGACACCATGCGGAAGTTTTGTTAACAGAACTACTGAGTAAACAGAATGAGGGATGAAACTCGGTTACACCTGCTCATCTATGACCTCTGACCCTGGGAGAAAGTCTCACAGTGGAGTGACTTATTGCAAAAGCCGAGCTTAGCATAATGACTGGAAGCAGGAGGAAACTAGCTAGCTAGCTATGCTTCACAGAAGTGCTGAGCAAATGGAAAAACTGTTGTTCTCAGTTACAGCATACTGTGCTTTAGCCAGGCTAGCTGTTTCGCCTTGCTTTCACTCTTAATGCTAAGCTAATCATCTCCTAGCAAGAGAGTGGTATCTCATCTAACTCTCGGAAATAAAAAGTGAGGCACTGTCCACATGAACATTTGCGCTACATCAAAAACAAGACAAGATCTCATGGAGTTAGAAGAGACCTGTGCATCAGCAAAGAACAGGCGCAGCCTTGTTCATTCAAATCAGGATTTCGCCTGCAAATGGAAATTGCTGAAATTTGATAAATGTTCTGTTTTAGAAACAAATCTGTGTTTTCCCACAGTATATTACATTATCGTCTGTGGTAACATTGTCTCAGCTCCTGTTTGTAAGATCATTCTGTAATTGCCCTTTGACATTTCCAGGCAAAAGTCATGGCAAATATGTGACATTCAGACACAGACAATAATTCTCCTATAAATTCGGGGAATTCCCTGAGAGAAAGTCAGGGGAGCTGATGCTGATTCTGGCTCACTGCTCACTGGGACAACTGGGTTTACCAGACGGCCAGCTCTTTCACCATTGGCTCACCAGTCTCTCCAGTTGTGCTTCTGCTGGCACTTAGCGCCAGGGGGCGTGGCCGTGGTTTGATATGGTATGATGCAGTAGCTCCCTGGGTGACTGAGGACAGCATGGAGTAGGCAGCTCAGCCAGTCAGAGGTCCAGCTGTGTAGGAGCTGTACACCAGGACAATGACCCACAGCCTGACCTTTCCCCCACTCTGTTTGATAAAATTGATTTTAAGTCTGGGAAATGCAGCTTTTTATCAAAGCGTGTATATATAGCCTACATTAAAAATGAGCTTTGTACAAATAACCATGACCCATTTCCTGAAAGTGATCACCAGCAGTTTCAAATAATCATTCCAGTTGTTTTTGATTACACTGATCATTGTACCAAAGTGTTAAAATAGTAAATATATTTACTATTTTATAAAATAGTAAATTAAAATAGAGTCGGCTGCAAATAAAGGCAAAATATTTGAACTACCATTTATTCTATGAACAAGACAAGACTTTACCTATATAATAAATACATTTCAGTAATGACATTTATTGTCTGCTTGGTCTACACACATAATGAAATACAATACAAAAGCCACCTGTCAACATTTATGACTAGTTTTGTCTTTTTATGATGCCAGTAGAAACTTATGTTACTATATAAATAAATATGCTAATTGTTGGTACCCAAGAATAGATGGAGTTTCAACAGCTGACAACCTGAGGCACATCTCAGCGACATCTCAGTCATAACAGAACAACACAAGTATGATCTGAGATTAGATGAACTTTCTTTCTTGGAAATGCATCTTTAGTTAAAACCCGATAAATCCAAGATACACACCAGATCCCAAACTGTAAATACAGGAACAGAACATTAATATATATATGAGTCAACTTCTCATCCAGTTTGTTTTTGATGACCTCCGTCTCCTCACCTTAGGCATCTCATTATGAACTTGACCTTGTGAATTCTTCTTTGGAAGTCTTGAAGATAACATGATGACTTAAACAACAGCTGAGACCCTGACACACCTGTCACCCAGTGGCAACGTCGTATGATTCAGCACCGATACCACACAATCTTGAGGTAAGCACAAGAAAATGTGACACCGCAACAGTGGTCATGTCATGTTTTGATGTGTGCACCAATAGGAGCTGAGGGGGACTGACACTCCCGCAAACACTCAGATACATATACAGTACAGGGACCAGGTGACACTGTAATTATAGCTGCCTCTACACAAACAGGGTGTCTACTGTCAAAACATAAAGCTCAAAGCATGTGATCTCTGATTGGATGTTCATTGTGTCTTGCTATTTATGATGGTTAATAATAATACTCTTACCCTCTTACAAACGGCGCTGTTCTCTTGCATGTGAACACTGTTCTCCACTTTCCTTTTGACGTCATGACATCCCTCAGATATGTAACATGGGGCCACGTACAAGGGCACGGCAATAAATAAGACGAGGGAGATATTTTGAAAACAGGTCGCTTAAGATTTAAAGTCTTCCGCAGCTTGTGAGTGTTGATCATCTGCAGGCTAGTTTATAATATAGTTGCAGATGATGCCAGATGGTTGGTAGATATCGCAGTGACTTTAGGCGTAGCATTGTTGGAGGGTCATCAGTCCACCACTTTGGTCCAAACTGAAATATCCAAACAATTATTGGATGGATTGCCATGGAATTTGGTACAGACATTCGTGTGCCCTTTTGGATGAAATGGACCATCATCTAGCACCATAATCAAGTCAGAATCTCACTTTGTCCAATACTTATGATCAAATATTTGCAAACTACATTCCCGTAAGCCTCAGCCAGATGCTGTGTTTAGAGCTTTTTAGCAAATGTTCGCTAACACACTCAACTAGAGGGTGTACATGGTAAACATGATGAAAAGAAGTGGTTGGTAGGACGTGTTGCCTGACACATCGGAAGTCCAATGTGTTTATAGTTGTTCCGAATGGCCTCTCTAAGGCGGAGTGGAAAGAGAGGGGAAGATGTGGTATTTTGTAAATATGGTTGATTACGGCACACGTTTCATTTTCAGACAGTCTCTCTTACACTGTTGCAATCGTTTGTACATAACAGTTGTGTCAAGAACGAAAAAAGAGAGCTACAGACAGCCAACTCTCTGACCTCTGCACAGTTGGCCAATGATGGTCTGAACAGGGTGTATTGTCGGATTCGGAAAGCATACTGTACAAAGATATAACAAGTACAGCCTCAAAGAGACACTAACGTGGCTGTTCGTCTTGTTTGTCTTGTTTGCAGTGGTGGGAACATTACATAAAAATGCAAAAATAACATCTGCTTTTCATCTCCTTATTTGTCAGCGTTTCCGCCAATCTCCTCAAGACAAAAATATGCGATTGTTGTCCAAGACACAGACTGCTAACAGGCCCAACAGATGATGCTGTTTGGTTTCTTTTCTTCCAAAATGGAAAACAAACTCGTCAATGTTTCATGGTTGACGTATCCAGCATCACCCTCCACCACTTTAACCTTTTGTTATCACAACACATCTTCAACAAAAACACGATTCTCAGATTAAATATCCAATGGATTATTAGTTTAAATACTCATATGTAATGGAATATTCCCTGGAAACAAAAGTCAGGTCCACCTTTGTCCCCCTCACATTCCTAGAAAATGTGGAAGACGTCTTACTTGGAAACACGGACAGTCCATGTGACCTCCATGCTTTTAACTCTTGCCAGACTCTGACTGACATGCCATAATCACTCAGCTGGCATCACACTGAGTACAGTACACGCAGCAGGTGTTTGGAGGTCAACAGCAAGGGTTTCCACTGTGACCACTGTGAAACATCTGAGAAACCGTCCTTCAAGTGGCTGCTCTCTCTCTGATTTATTAGTTTGTAAATGAACTGCTGGGATCATGTGAGGTGACCTACCCCCCCGCCACCTCGCACTCTTCGCTGTTGATCCGCAGGGCAGCGGCTGATGTGGTGCTTGAACCAACATCCCAACATGTGGCAATGTGCGCACCACCAGCCTTTAATCTGCGAGGCACGTGCCACCGGGGTAACCGGCAACACAGGACTGCTCGTGACGTGCTGTGCCAAATGATCTGGAAGCAATGATCGAGACACTGCATGAAAGACCTCGAAACAGAAACATTTAGATTTGAAGCCATGTTCACGTTTATTTTCCCCCTTCACAGGACATGCACAAATGGATTTACCATTGGATTGCAAATGTTGGACAAGTTTGTCTTAAATCTCTTTCGATCATGTGATTTGACTTCAGAGGCTTTGTCCAAACAGTGTGCCTCCTCTCAGCAGTGCTGAAAAAGGTCTCTGAAAGTGATCCGAAATGCTGCACTGGATGCAGCAGTTGTTTGTGAATCCCTTGTTCCTCTTTTAATGAAGGATAAACCTATCATGATTTTAGCTGGCACACAAAACACTGTTGGTTTTTGTATGCAAGGTTTCAGTTTTCATTTATTGTCAGTGGAGTTCCCCTAAATTTGGGGATTTGTCAAAAAGATCATGAGCATCGACAGTTATACAGTACATTTGAGGTGATTTACAGTGGTGCTATGTTGCATACAGTATAAGCCTATGATGTATATTCATTCTATCAAAATCAGAGCTGGGTTAGGATTTTGTCACCTTTGGACAGAACCAGGCTAGCTGTTTCCAGTCTTTGTGCTAAGCTAAGTCAACTTCATATTAAGTCTACAAACATGATCATTTTATCACCCAAAACTCGGCGTGAAAGCGTACATAAAATGTTGACCTTTTCCAACAACCGTCTAAAGGAACAGTAGATTACATCAGGAAAATGACCCTGGCTAAGATAGAATAAATACTGGAATCAGACTCCAGACCAAAACCTGTGACAGCGAATACTGGGAATGGGGACAAAGTCATCAACAAGGAGTGCACGAAAAGACCAAGAAAGATCAAGAAGGCCATTAGCATCCATGACCATTTTTGAACAGAGACATGGGTTATTATCTTCCCCTTAAATAACTCTCATAATTTCACTGAAGTTCCACATTTAAGTCATGCAATAACAACTGAGCCCCCCCCCCTCCCCATGTAGACCTAGAGATGTAGCTGAAGTTCTGTAAAAACAAACATTAAATTAACCCTGAGTTACGATTTTCTTGTGAAACAACAATGTAAAGCTTTCAAAACACTCAGATTTACTACTTATAGCACTGCAGTAATAACAAGCTGGGCATTGTGGTGGGTTGATCCAGTAATGTGTGTGGCTAATGCAAGACATGCAAAAGTTCCAGTTAAGAAGCTTTCCTGGCCAACCAAAGGTCGGGGTTTGTTAGAGGCGAGGCAGATGGCATGGGGGCTAAGATTTTACATGTACATAAATCTGAAGTGAGTCACAAAACCAATGCTGGGGGGGATGTTGGTTAGTGGGTGGGCGGGGGGTGCACGACGATTTTCTTAGCAACTATAAAAATGGGGTTACTGACGTTTATCTGCCTTAGAGAAAATGGGTTACCGCTGCAATGAGTTTCACACTCGGTGCTCGGCAGGATGTGGCAACTTCACTGATCATGCAGCAACAAATGTAAATGTCTCATAGATCTGGAATGTTGGTGGCATTGTAGATGCATTACTAATCACAAATCAAGTTCAAGAGTTTTTACTTCATGTTGAAAGAGAAGATTACTAGTGAACAATGTGAGTACTGGTGTGAACGTGTGACAACAGATACTGTTAAACCAAACCTGTTGGTAGAGTCAAACCAAAAAGTGTTGGTGTGCTTATTCTTGAGTTCTTCAGTTTACACCTGACTGTCCTAATAACATATTTTTTTGGGGGGTGGGGGGAGCTATTTTAAATTGTCCTTATTCTGGTGAAACTATAAAAAAGGTTCACAATAGGTGATTGTTTAAGGCTGGAATGCGTTTCTCAGGGCTGCAGGAAGGTGATCTTTGTTTCTTTCATAATTGTACCGATTTTGAATGGAAGACTTACAAGTTTTGTTTTCCGTTACAAACCCACGTCCCGACAAGAGTTGCATCCACCAGTAAGCGTGCTTGATGCTCACAGCAGTTTCACAATAGTGATTTGTGTGCTTACGCGCATAAAAACAATGTTACATTTCACAAATGATTGTCACATGCAAATTAGAGTCCCATGAGGCTGTCGCATTGGGTTGCAAGCAAATGTTTGAATTTCAAAGTATAAAAAAAAAAAAAAAAAACTGGAAATGATCTCATGATGCAAATTGTAACTTGTCAATTTTGTGACATGAGTGATCTATGATAACCATTAAACAGTTTATATGAATCCCTTGAAAAACTATAATTGCAGTCTTACTGAGAGAGAGATCACAGCAAAGACGCCCAGCAAATCCTTTGACAGGCATATGACAGTTTAAAAAATGATAGGCAACAGTTTCTACAAATAACTGGTGAATTTAATTTTCCAAAAAGTTATTTACATTATGTACATAAACACACCCAAAATGAGCCACATACAGTAACACTATAGACAAAACCTCAAGTTCTGCGTAATGAAATTAGGTATTTCCTTCACTTATACAATGTATCAGTAATCTCTCAGCAGAAAATAAAGGCACACTTGTTGGTCACCACAGACACAAAATACACCCACACGTAAAAACACACGCATACACACACAAACACACACACAAATACTGCATCTAGGAGAAATGCATTCATCATATGCTTCATAATGGGATGTGCTCTGATAAATAACGTTGGTCTTGCAGTGCTTCCATTTTTTTCATAAATAAAAAGATTTAAAATGTACAGTACAGCGACTACAATTGCTGGTGTAGGTCCTCTGGCACAGAGTCACAAGTCCACACAAACATTCTGCAACTCCTCTGGCAATCTTAACACATTGAGGGCTGTCCATCGCTTCCAGTCTGCACGTCATATTCCAGTTGTCTCGTCGGTTGGACCGAACCCAGAGTTCTTCCAGAAAGCAACGGAAACCCTTTCATGTGCAGTTAAGAGTCCAGTCAAGCCCCTCCACCCATGCACTGATCAATCTTCCCCCTACGAAAAAAAGTGCTCAAATAAAGAGAAGTGAGTACTTCTCGCTGATCCATGTTCGGTCCCCCATCGTGGTGGTGCATTTGTTGTTGAAGTGCCGAGTTGTTACATGTGCAGCCTGGCAATCAAAAGCAGGTGTCATTTACCAAGAATAAATCGCACACATGCCAAACTACAGCTTCTTCAAATATCAAATATAATTTGTTATTTGTAAACTATTCCGACAGGAGATCCAACATTTATCATGTTTTGTACCGTTTTCTTGGTTTCACTTCCCAGCCATCACGACATTTCACGAAAGTTACAGAGTCCCCCGGGGAAATTTCCGATTTCTCAGGGTCTTGGGCACAGAATGTAAACCTGTGACAACATAAAGTGAGTAAATGTCAAGAAGAATAAATCCTAAAGCAAGGTGTGGCATCTAGACAGCTGCTCCCCCTACTTACTTCTTTTGCGTTTCCCCAGCTTTCACGCGAATCCGTCGTACTTGAAGTATAGGTTTGGGAGGCTTGGTGTTCCAGGTCCAGAACCTCTTCTTAATGTTCTTCCAGACGGAGTTCCAGGATTCAGAATTTCCTTCCCAGCTCAGACGGATCTTCAGCAGGTCACCAATTTCCTCCTCGGTAAACACCAAGAAGGTGTTGGTCAGGTTCAGACCGATAGTGTCATCATGGCTGGACAATTGGAGGAGAAGGTTGTGACAAAAACGTTAAACTTGCTGACTTCCTTCTCCAGTCTAAACTTGGTGTCTACAGTGACTGGCACTCTGAAAGGGGCAGTACATAACAAGGACTTCAGCAATCTCTGTACGCTTTTACACCACAGGTAGTGTAGCTACCAGGTTGTACTTCTAGGACAGCAGAAAAAGTGATACATGGATCGTCATGCTGAGGCATTGTGAGACAAGACCGGCTTTGCAGGAAGGATCTAGATTGTGTACTTACACATCGACAAAGATGTTTCCTGTATCATTATGGGCTCCGTATAACTTGACGTAGAAGGTGGGATCTGCATTGTCGAACTGTTTTCTGTTGAACACGTGCATCTTCATCTGGTAGTGGTAACCTTAAAAGAAAACACAAAACGTTAAACGTTTGATCCACCGTAGAAATGTGTAGCGTAGTAGTTTACACTGGCAAGTGTGAAATCATAAATATGTTGGTTATGGAGGTTGAAGATAAGAAACTGTTTTATAAAACGAAAGTGTTTTAGCATAGAGCTACTTATCAGTTTTACTGTATGAAGTAAACACAGTAGTAAAAGATAAAACTGACTGCAGTATTAACAGGCCACTTCCTTATGGTAACTCACCTCCAAAGGGAGTGTCAGCGCGCGTCTTCAGATACATTTTACTGTTGCGCCTCTTGCGCATCTTCCTGGTGTTGTAGCCGATGTTGTTGCAACGATTTTTGCGGCAGCTGAGGCAAATGCCCTTCTTGAAGCGATCGGGGTCAGTGCACTGGAAGGCAAAGCTCATGTGGTCCTTGTTCATCAGGGAGTCCACAAACAAGTGCACGGCACGCTCGTGCTCACACTTCACCACCTCCATCAAATCTGGAAAACAGAGGAAGGGAGGTTGAGATACTGTATATGGTCAAACGTAGACCAAAAGTCTAGTGAGAATACCATGACAGATGAAAGAGTGGAAATGGGACAAACTTGAACTAAATTCATTGCAAAAGTGTTGTGAATAGCTTGGGTTTACATCAAAAAGCCAACACAAAACAGCCATTTCTTAATAACTTACTTCCAGCCATTGCCAGCATGTCACCCAGTGCACAGCCGGGCTGCACTTCACCTCCATTGGGGTAGATATCAATGTCCCCAACTGGCTGCTGGATCCCAATGCTGACACCCAAAGCCTCTCGAGAGTATGTATGTAGGACGTCCACAAAGTCGGCATCATCTGGGGAGAGGCGCTTCTGCTCCTCTACACCCTCAAACATTGGTCCTGCTGGGTCTAGACCTATTAGAAATAAAAAAAAATTAAAAATCTGTGGTCAAAATGAGGCAGCGCCAGTTTTGAAGAGCATTTATTGCCAATTCTTGTTGCATTCAACTTACCAGTGATTCTGCCGATGGTCCCCCGTACATACGTTCCCGCGTAGCCGGCTATGTGAGCACCTAAACTGTAGCCAATCAGGTGCACATTCTCCAAAGGCAGCTGCTGCTCATCCTGTTAAGAGAAAAATATATAAAATAAAGTTCCACCTCACATCATCAGCTGCCACCGTGAACACTAACTCACACTGAACAAATCCTGAAATTCAGCCAGCAATGATCAGTTGCGCCTGCAGCTGAGCCAAACTCCGTTAACCCGGACAGAATCGGACAGTCCCTTCATTGCCACAGCGCCTCCACCATCTGTCTCGGTTTGTCTCCATGAAATACTCTTTGTCTGTTTACAACTTTGTGGCAGGATGCCTGAATCTCTCCTCACTTGCGATTTGTGCACCAGTCCAATTTTGTGACAGTCCTGCTGAATAGGAATTGTTGCCTTTGCCTCAGAAGTACTGAATAGACCCTGATACTTAGATTCTCTGATGAGCATGGATTTAAAAAAATAAAAGGTACTTATAGGAAAACCATCAAGAATCCTAAGCTGTGAAGACAACCTACTAGAAAGAAATCAAGCTATTGACTAAGGGTGACTTGGGAGTTCAAAGACATCCATTAAATAAATATACATACAGACACAAAAAAAAGGGATATTTAGTATACCATTTAATGTGCTTCAAACATGTTTTGACAGCTCTCTCAAAAAGGAAAGACAGAAGGGAGACAGGTCAGCATTACCGACTTAAATGCCAAGACAGATCAGATAACACACAATTTATGAGACCACATTTGTACCCATGTCCTGCATACTAAATATACCTTCTTTTATAAGACCAAGCTACGTCATGGTTGAATGACAACGCAGACACGAGCTACTGTGATATTCAATCGAGTGTTTCAACGAACTGGTTCTGTGCCATTGACAAGTTTCCCCAAAAAGAAACAAAGTGGGTCATTTGCATGTTCTTATCGTTTAGTTCAAGTAGAACATTCAAACATGGATTCGTAAGTAGTGTTTAAAGCTGCGATAGGCAGAGTCCGTGCAACCTATGCAAAACCTTCCGCCTCCCTCTCTGCTGCATCCCATCATTCTGCTAAGCGCCTCCCGCCAAACCCACACCTTCGATTGGCAGCAGAAGGAGTCGGTTCCCCTGCGAATCGTAGGGCTCACTGAACCTCCCCAAGACCGTGGTCCCTCAAAGGTTATTCCACACCGTGTCATCATTCCTCTTTTTCACTTGTCATTTCGAGCGCAGTGTCATTGAACATAACGAGCCTGAAGCTCTGTGTGGGGCCGGGACGTGTTGGACACCACTGCAGGCAAGGGAGGTATTGGAAATATATCACAAGTTTCAGGATTTTCCGCCATTGAACCAGGCTTTCACTAGCTGGAGGGACACGTACACGCATCTGCTCTTGTAGATTAGCCAATACGAGCGCATCCTCTCTCTGAAATAACCTGTGATTGGCTGAAGTCTACCGTCACGGGCTAGATTTTATGAAGCCAAGAGGATGGGCCAAAGTAGAGGTTTGCTTTCAGACCACATGAATTACAACATGCTGCACGGTTAATATGGCATTTTTGCTCAATGACGCCAAAAGAAAACAGCCTACCCCACCTTTAAGGAGCATAAACGACTGTAGGTTACACACCTGAAGCCAGTTGAGCAAGGCGGCAATGTTCAGGCCGACGCCGTGGGTGTGGTTGACTGCATCTGGGTACAGCTGCTGAGCCAATGGTATCCAATCCACGACAACCACATTGGCTTCGCTTTCACGCTGTATCACTGCAGCGACCAGCTTGCGCATCCAGCTTTCGAACATCCCGCTCATCTGAGAGAAAAGATAACAGGAGTCATTCATTCATTCAGCAAGCCAGACTTCTTTAACGTGGTGATACTCTGCACTCAGTTATCTCACATTCACACGATAAATTCCAACAATCAAAGCACTGTATTGGACAGACAGCACATCCAACCAAGCAACACACACACGTTCCTTTCACTCGGTGAGAGGTGAGGTTGCAGCTTGCCAAGAGTGACCCAGATAGAGAAAGAGAGGGACTGCAACTAGATACGTACTGTCCAGCCGTGGATGATGAAGATGGTCTTGGCTGTGGCGTTGAAGCCACATTCCTCCAGACACTCCTTCTTGCCAGTCTGCAGGTAGCAGCCCTCCTGGTCCAGGTCTAAACTCTTTCTCATGTTGTACTTGATGCCATTGAGAAACTTGCTGTCTGATGACAAGTCATCAAACCCATCATCTTCACCTGAAGGAAAGATTACACGGAAATTGGGGTAAACTGCTTTTATGATGCCTGTAGTCTCTGGAGGGGAGCGTCAGTCAGTTTCACAAAACCAGTCAGCCAATCATCCCAAACACTGGCAGGGAGCGGCTGCAATCATCATCTGCTACAATAATGCAGGCTGGGTGCAAGTTGTACCGGAGGTGGAGGCGCCGAGCGAAAAATGTCACTGCCACCCTTCTTCTCTTCTTTTATTCGATTCTCTCTTTCACGCTGTTACAGCTGGAGCTCCTATAATTGTATGGGACTAGAACTCACTGTACCTGAAGCTAAAATTGTAGGTCTTAGTCCTTTAATGGACGCAATAAGCCTTTGGGAACACTTGGAGGATGCTGAAAATGTGCAAGTCACATGGAAGTGTTAATATTAATAGCTACGAATAAGTTATTTTTAGACTGATTCTTGATTGGGTTGAATTAATTAGAAACTTGATTAATCCCGCCGCGCATCGCAGAAACACCAGGTCTCGATTTAAAAAAAAAAAAGATGAACTCCACACCCTTTGGTGATGGCACAAACTGACCAAAATGACTTCAGCTGGGTAGTAAAAACGCTGGCGAGCGGTCCGCGGTAAAACGCGGATCCAGCGGAACGTCTCCCCGAGCAGTTCACACGAAACGTGGCGTTGCGCGTCCTCCACTTGGAGCCCGTGCGTCGAGGCTCCGGCTGCTCTCCCAAAAAAGGACACGTCGCAGTTTGGTCTTTTAAAAATCCATACCCGTTTTTCTGGTCCACTCTGCCCGCCACACTTGTTCAGCATTTGTAACACAGCCATAATACAGATTAATCAAGCAGGGGTGCAGGGGGAAGATTGAGGTTTAGACTGTTTATTAGATACACTTTCATTCATAGATTGTTCACAAGCGCGTGTTTGCCCCCGTTTTACGTGTGATTTAAGGTTCTGACACTTCGCTATGAGGGTTAGGAAAGAAATACGTGGTGGCAAAGGCTGAACAATAGACACAAAGACACTTTCTTACCTTTAAGAGCAGCGTTTTCCCCGAGAGCGGACGAAAAAAGCGCAGCAGCACACTGTAAGAAACTCCACAGTAAAAGGGCTTTATGATTCATTTCTCAGTCACAGACGAGTGTGGATGAATTAAAAGCTTCCTCGGAATATAAAGTCTTTTTGTACTGCCGGTGGTAGCGCTGTAGGAAAGTGAGTTTAGATCCAGTAGTGACAAAGAGCAACAGATACCGGTGGTGCGGTGTTTTGGGGGGATGTGGAAGCACCGCTGCAGAAATATTAACTACCGTCATGCGGGTGATTAGAGTTTTAAATAGTTTCCCCCTTTCAGTCATCTGATCATCGGCTGATCTATCGTGGATCTTATTGGTCAAGCCCCCGTTTGTTTACGTTTAAAGGCGTGGCAAAGCTGAATGAAGTCGTAGTAGGCTTCTCACGTCGCGCGTGTTTAAATCTTGTGGGTGGGTGTGTGTGGTGGGGGGGGGGGGACTGACGCACGCCGTCATAAAACGTATCTAGCTCGGTGTTGGTATGAAGGTCATCCGGCCCACACCTTTGTTGCCCAACCGGATTCGGAAAATGTGTGAAAATGATGAATAAACGGCCGCGCGGCGCAACGAGGCGCTTCCACGAGAGTCACTTCCGGTGAACACATTACTTTATTTCAAAATCGAAATAAAACGTGGACACTGGACATATCTTTCTTTGCTTGTTAGCATACGTGGAAACCTACACACCGCCCCCCCCCTTTTTTTTCTACCGCCCCTTCCTCCCACGAGGGAATATTTAAAAGGATCCGACCTGTGTGTGTGTGGGGGGGGCCTGGCGCGCTGCCAGACCATCAGCTTAGCTCACTGACCGGTTTCAATTGATGGGGCGAAGAATGGGCGCACTCACGCGATGGCCTCCGCTACAATAACACCACTGTTGTTGTGTACATACACGCATCAGCAGAGCACTGCCCCAGAAGTGTCACCTGCCGCCCCCCCACCCCCCCACCCCCACCTGGTGTCTGTAACCAGCCTTCACCAGCATCTCTGAAAATAACAATGTGTGTTTAACGGTTCTGTGAAGTCAAGAAGCCATAAAGACATTCAACTATGTGAACTCAGTGATTGTCTCTCAAGCTTTTTATCATGGTCTCTATTAGGAGCTCCTCAGTGTATAGAGGTGTATAGAGTATAGAGGTCTATTAAGGTTAAATATTATGGTCCAGCCTTTAGCCTTTATCTTATTTTTCATTTTATTTTATTGGTTATTTATATTATATGTCTTTTTTTATTTTGTTACTGCCTTTCTCTTGTTTGTGTGTGAGTGTGTGTTTAGTGACATTGTTTCGTCACAATGAAGAGCAACCTTCAGATTGTTGTTCCACTGTTTCTTTAAAAAAATGCACTTTGATTAAACGTGCCACAAACTGTGAGCACAACAGCGTCATATCACTTGTGAAATGTGTCATAATGTGTATACAGGATGCAGATGGTGGTACGTGTAACACAACTTAATCACTGTGCCGATAATGTCAAAACGACCCTGGAAAGCACAAACGGGTCATCAGTGTATTGAAGTGTGTTTCGTGCCCACAATGTAAACAATATCAAATGCAAATAAATCAGATATTTTCTATAATAAAAGCTTCATTGTGACTTGGACTGACTAAAATAATTAATTTTGGGAAAATAAGTATTTTTCAAAGGAGGAGAGAAGCTGTGCGTGATAAAGAAGCATCCAAAATAACTTCCCATCCTATTTTTACCCACGTATTAATAGGCATACTGTGTGCTTGAGAAAACATAGCAGAAGGTGTGTGATATTGCATCTTGAGAGGGCACTAGAGTTCAAATGATGAGGTGATGCAACGCAGCATGACCGAGTGTTCTGCTCTCTGATTCTTTCATGGACATCAGTGATCTCTGCAGGGTGAAAGTGCAAGCTGCACCACGAGATTCTGAACACACAGGTGTGTGTTAATAGACATACTGTACAGGTGTGTGTTCAGTGACAGTGCACACAGTTGTAATTCACATGGGAATATAAATCTAACATTAAGACCTGCCTATTGATATTTAAACCTACAGTAGCAAAATGCTATGAAGAAGAATTTAATCTGGTTTGTGACAAAACTACTTACTAAATGTTGTATTTATGTCACACAATCCTTTTATTTCTGTTCTTTATCTGAGCTACAGAGTAAAAAAACACAATCGATTGCTACATAAAAAAATAAAAAAAGAGCCTAACTCAAAGACCTCCCAGAAGCAGTCGGTTGGACTGAGCTGATGTCAGACATGGACGGTTATATTTACTTTGAAGTTAAAGTCACTTCTCACACAAGGTTGTTATTTCCATCCACACACATCAGCCAGCTGCCCAGTGTGAGTGCCAGTCTGATTCTGCTGACTTGTCCTGATTTTGCCCTCTACAAGGTCTGTTTGGCAAGACCCAACAATGAGTCAATGTGAAATACTTTAACAATCAGACATATATGCATGTGGGCAGAGCAGAAAGAGAGTCATTTAAACATCTTTATCTAGTGCAACCTTGCTCTGTCTCATTCCTCAAGTTATTGTCAAAAACGTCAGGTATGAGCCATGAAGTCAGAACAAAGTTTGCAGTGTCTGCAAACCACTGAGTTTCACGTGTGTTAGCGGGGGCCTGAACATTTCTATTATTTGCTTAACTGTGCATATGTGATTGTGTTTGGTATTCATTTTGATACATTCTGGGTAAATGAAAGCTTTCAGAGATGGCCATCAGTCGAAAATATGTTTAGGTTAACAGGTAGTGGGCAGTGAGCTTAAAGTAGGTCTAACTATTATTTATGTGGCATATTGCCTACTTAGAGTATGCCATGGCTGACATTCAGGTATATTTTTCTAATAAAAATCTTTATTTTCTTTATTACAAGGTTTTTAAAGAACTGTTTCAATGCTGCTTTCCAGTCAATATCAAATTCAATGAAAATAAAGCCTATTTTAGTCTACTTTAGAGTAAGATAGTATGCTCATAGTCATGGAGTCCCATCAGGTGACATGGAAACATAGCTAAGAAATTGTATGAAAACTGGTAAATACTAAGCCTTAGTCGAGGGGTCACCATATCTCAGCCACACCACCCGCAGAGGTATCCTTCGCTCCAAAAGTGAAACAACACCGCCACCGCGTGGATGGATGAGCATTGCCCCGGACAGTGACACAGCAGGAGGCGGAGGGGGCCAGTGAGCCAGACCGGATCCTTCATGAGGGAAGAGGCCAGGGACAGGCAGCCAACCCCGGCTTCTCTTCTCTTCACTCACATTATTCTGTATAGTCAGCCAGGGAGCCCGAGTAGGGGGCTGCGTTAGTGTTCGTAGGATGTCCCGTCATGAAGGTAAGAATACACATCAACACAGAGGTGTGAGCAAGTCGGGATTTGTGATTAAAAACGTTGACAGAGCACCGCTAGCTAACATTAGCTAGCCGAGAATTTCTTGTTTTGCAGCCCATCCTAGCTAACGCTGGCTAGTGGTAGCAGCAAGGTTGCGGTGTAATTCCGTGGGGACGCACTATGGCGGCCACAAAATGTTTATCCAACCCAGCGCAGCCTGCACTTGATGTTTAGGTTTTAGAAAATGTACAACAGTCAACGTTAGATGACCAAAACAACGCTGACATATAAGCGGAAATAGCTAGTTAACGTTAGCTAATTGTGCTAGCTAGCCAGCAAGCTAACTGGTAATGGGTTATGTAGGTTAGCGTTAACGAGTTGGGGAGCAGGGGGGAGTGCCGAGAATAGGAAACACACGAGAGCAGCGAGTCCCAGGTGACGTTGCGGGCTCGAGGCTCGTCTTGTCGGTAATGTTGGCTAGTTTAGCTTTCTTCCTGATTAAAAGTTGGCCTTTTAGATTCCAATTTTGCAAGCTAACATTTAGCAAACCAACATTCACCTCGTCCTTGTGGCCAACCTTGTTGGGCTTGAAGTTCGTTGTTGGTGTCAAGTAGACGCCAGTTAACGTTGTCAGTGGGTGTTTCAGCTCACACGCCGTTAAAAAGTTGAGTTAGATCAAGTCTACCACAGCTGTCTTGCTTGACAGCTAACAGTTAGGCTAACGGTAGCTGGTTTATTTGTTAAATGGTTAGCCAGCAGCGAAGGTTAGTCAGGCCTGAACGGCCTTTATTTTCCATGCGTTTGTTGTTGTAGTAAACTTTGCCGTCAGTAGTTATCACGTTATTTATGACTGAGACGTAACACGTTTCTGCAGCTGCTAGTCGTCAGCCGCTGCTCAGCAGGATCACTGAGCTTGTACTGCTTACTAACTATGAATGGATATTCAGTTTAGATAGCCTGCTGTTATACAACACACCGAGACTGCACGACTATCCTAGTCAATCAAGAATTGACAGGACTTGAACACGGGCTCTCGTATACCCCATGTGACACCTTTCCTATATAGTGTTGGGGTGGATATAGTGATGAGGATTGTTTGATGAACGGGCTTGGTGTGAGTGTAGTTGTTTTTAAAGGAGTATGGGGAAGGCACTAGCCTGTAAGTCTGCCGGTCACTCCTGAGTAAGAGGATTGTTACACAGTAACATACCTGTAAAATATGATGCAACGGCCACATCCCTGCAATAAATACACAGATCACGTCACACTTAAAGTTCAGTTTTGGCTGGACTGTGTCAAAGAAGTGTCTCGGAGTTCATTGTGAAGGCATTTCCTTTAAATGTATTTTTTGGAGCATGGCCTTCAAATTGTGATCCAATGAGACAAAAACACTGACGTCCAGTCCGCCTCACCTGTGTCCCTTCACCTCCATGACAAAAACAAATATACAACCATACCAACAAAATACAAAACAAGTACAGCAAATATTCCTAATGCATTTCTGTACACTACCACAGCACCACAGAACTGTCACAGCCTCAGTTAAAACTTAACATTGCTGTATACGGGTGTAGTATTTATTGCAGGACTATCTTATTGGATTGCATAATGTTTCGCACTTTTCATCCTGTAGTGATCTGGGATGTTCCAACACACAAATGCGGAGTGACCAGCTCAAAATAGCAAAATGCAAGGCGTTAGGATCATTTGTTCACCCTTTAGGAACATTTCTTCCAATTGAAAATGACCATTTTCACCACCATTTGTCTTTTTTATTTGAATTCTCTTGCCATGTCTTATCTGTCTTCCCTCAGGCGTGAGCTGTGATGCATGTTTAAAAGGCAACTTCAGAGGTCGACGATACAAATGTTTAATCTGCTACGACTACGACCTGTGCGCATCGTGCTACGAGAGCGGCGCGACCACAACCAGACACACCACAGAGCATCCCATGCAGTGTATATTAACCCGAGTCGACTTTGGTAAGTGGAATTCATGTTCAATGCATTCAATTTGAGCCACATGAGCTGTAGGTCATTATTCTTTTTTGTTGTTGTGATTAATAGTTTGGTAACACTTACGTTGACAATCAACTGACAACAGGCAGGCAAGAAAATAAGGATGTTGATAACATTATATGAACATTTGCTGCATCTAATGTGTGTGTGTGTGTGTGTGTGTGTGTGTGTGT
>JAVQJL010093346.1:0-25678 GCA_036024295.1 Nannoperca obscura
GTGAGCAATGTAAATGTAAATACAATCTGGACTAAGGATGTGTGACATAGCAGACGTTAATATAACAAGTAGTGACCATTGGGTTGGGGGAGGTTTATGGAGGAACCAGTGTCAGGGGGGTCCCGGGCCATGTTGATGAGGCCTAATATGAGTTGTTACAAAAACCTGTGCAGCACTGTCGATCTCATTTGTTTGGTGGTTCTCTGTCGCTGCTTTTCATGGATGTAGTTGAGCAGTTAGCCAACACTGCTGAAACCAGGTTCACCATGAAGAGTATTAACAAAGTGGTTTTATTTCAGGCTACAGTGTGAAGGCGGAATGGAAACAAATATCCTACATTTGTCTTTGCTCCTCCAGGTCAGGTTTGGGTGGGACTGAGTAGGATGATGCATTAATGGGCACCTGGATTGATACGTTTTGTGGTTTAAAGAAATAACTGCTAACATTTGCTTTCAAAAAAGATAAAAGTGTGACTCTGGTGGTGTTTGTGTGTTTCAGAGTGTATCCGGTATGTTTTTTCTTCCTGTACTCCAGACTGGATGTGCTCTGTAGGGCCAAGAACCAATTAACCCACCTGCACCACAGTGCGCTCTGTCTGGTGTGACAAGCTCCACGGTGCCAAACTACATAATGGTCCTCAGCTCACGGTGCCGTGGGAGCTCCTCCCTGCAGCTGAGCTGAATGAAACAAACTAAGCAGCTGAGGAGGATGCAGAGGACAGAACGCTCTGCTGCTGAGCGGTGAGGACAATGTGACAGCAGGTGATGATGGAGTCATTGTGTGAGTCCCACTTTTCCTTCAATTCTCACTGGATTGATTTTGCACTTTGGCTCACCAGTAAGATGAAGAGAAACTTCCTCAGAGATTTCATATGTAACAATGTGAATGGGATGGATTGAGATGGTTGGGATACAAGAAAAGATGCCGTAGGTGACTCTCACATTAAATAAGACACATTATTTTCTGTGTTCTTCTTCAAAACAGGGTTATATATTACTATTTATTGGAATTATTTTGAAACACTGACAATATGATGAAAGATAATACATGTTTTGGTGCCAGAACCCAGGATTAAATCTGAATTGAAATGCAAAAAAGAACTCTTTCAGATGGCAGATCCACATCATGACCAGCAACACTTCTTCCACTCACTTTGTCTTCACTTCCTTTTAGTGGAAGCTGCCCTTACCACCAGAGGTAAACTGTGAAAATGCTGTTTTGATGTGTAGATCACAAAATACAGATAAAGCTTTGTTTACTGAAATGTTGACCTGCAGAAAAGCGTGAGTATCACCCCAGTGATAACAAGGGTTTGAATCTATCAAACCAAATCTCTCTCTCTCAGATGTTGAGAAGCTTCACTCAAAACCACACGGTGGTCATCAGGATACATCATCTGGGCATCATAGAGGTCTGAGCTACATCTCATGGCAACCCATAAAGTTGAGGTTTGAGATGTTTCAGTCTGGACCAATGGCATCTCTCGAGCTGCATCACTACCATGACAAAAAAATTAAATGAAGGCTTTCTGATGAAAGTAAAGCAAGAACTCAAAGTGCCACCTGCAGCTAGAAACCTGCAGCAACAATGCAGATGCATCCATCCAGGGACCTGAGAGAAACTCCAATGTTTAGCCCTCCCTCCGTCCAGTCATTTGAGCTGGCTGCATCAAAGACCTACCACTGTTTTTCTGCTGCCGTTTGAAATCCTTTTGAAGTGTGGCGCTCTGTTTAAAGGCGAACAGATGTATAGATAGATATAGAGAAACATGTTAAACTCTGGAAAGACATTAGCAGCTCAGAGAGTCAAGATAAAAACGGTGGAATCCCTTTAAAGAACGACCTCCTGAGGACAGAAACCCTCTAAACAGCAACAACATAGACTGCTTTATATTTTGTTGTGTGGACATTGTGACGCCCCTCTGAGCAGACCCCTCCCTCCTGGAGCCTGGTGGGCGGAGTCAGGTCTGTAGGTGAGATATATAAGCCGATGGTCTCTCTGCCTTGTTGTGTGTGATTTATTTCCTTTAAGTTGATGAGTTGACACTGGAGGTCAGCAACTCGGTCAGCAGCGAGAGCTCCGATGCAAAAAGCTACTGAACAAGACTAAAAGACTAATTTACACCGTTTACACGCACAAACAAACCTCCATGCAGGTCATTCTCGTACAGATCTTTGTTCACAACAAAACGCACAAGAAATAGGCTAATTAAGTCTAAATCTCTTGTTCATTGTTCTCTTACCAGTCGTAAAGAGTTCAGTTTGGTTGGTTGAGGGAGTCTCCGTCCTGGTTAAACCTTCGTCCTGGTCCCTCTGTCTGCGTAGACATCCTCTCAGTCACTGACACTGCTGATTCGGTGTGTAGTTTAGCTCGAGGAATTGATGGTGAAGATGTATTTGATCATGTACTGACAACCTCTGTGCCCAACAAAGACTAGATAAAGAGTAGTATTGTATTACAGAAACGTGTGGGGTCATAAAAATCCCCAAACTTGCGAGAGGAGATGGATTCTTTCATTTGACTTTCCCTGCAGCTTGTAGACTGTAGATAATGTCGATGTCAGCTCAGCTATGACACTGATTTGCTTATTTCACATAATACTGTGCTAATGCTTGATAAGTGTGACCTCAGATTTTTGTCTATGGCTTTATTCTGCACCCTGAAGCGTGTAGGTGTGCTGCGAGGTGAATCTGAAACGGTCCTTGCCATTGAAGACACTCCTCACTTGTATGTGAATAAATAGCTCCCACAGATGAGTCCTCTAAAATGTTAAAAAATCAGTGGCAGCAGGACACACTTGGCAAGGGAGCCTATGTTCAAAGCACAGCAAACAGAACTCTATTATCTCTATCAAGGGAAGGCCACATGTTGTAGGTCACATCACAGCTCCTCAAATTACAGAAACAAAGCATGACAGGCCTCTTGTCAGCTGCTACAATAGCAGCTGACAGCAAACGAACGAATAATAACAGACGGAGAGAGACAGACAAACCCGGGTGATTAGTGCTCTAAAAGGCCTTTGAAGAGATGCAGGAATATTTCAGCAAAGAGAAAGTAATGTCAGAGAGTCTGGAGCAGGAAATCGACTGGGGGATGTAACTGAAAAACACATTTTCACAAAAGGCTGAACAATGCGATGATGTATCCAGCGGGAAGAAAAGGGATGCCAGGAAGACAGAAGATTGATAAAATCATGTGTTTGTAATGACCACAGGGAGCCTCCACCTACCTGCCTCTGTGAATAAGAAGATTTGAGAACGACCACCTTTTATGGTTAAAATACACCAACGCTGGGAAAACGTCCTCAAGCCAACTTAAAGGAAAACTGGTTTATTACAACTTGGTTTGTCTTTTGGCTGCTCTGGCCAACTGTTTTATTATCTCTGTATACTTACCAGCAAAATGCTGAGATCGCAGAGTGAAACACAGAAGTGTGCACACCTGTAATGTTGCCA
Source organism: Nannoperca obscura (assembly GCA_036024295.1). NCBI lineage: Eukaryota > Metazoa > Chordata > Actinopteri > Centrarchiformes > Percichthyidae > Nannoperca > Nannoperca obscura. Next base: position 3,456 of record JAVQJL010093346.1, read on the forward strand.
ATAACAAGAACACCTGTAACGATGTTCCCGCCCACACACCCACCTGAACCAATCACAGCACACTCACAGCTGTCAATCATGGCATCTCACCCTCTTTGTAAAGCATCAAAAATCTAATTAAAACCAAAGTGTTCAAATGTTATTTATCTGATCAAACATCAGCCCGATGAGAACTACCTGAAATGACAGAAGTCTTGTGTACTTTAACTTTTCACTCAAAGCCATTTCAGGCCTCATCATTGTAAAGAGCGATCTGCAGAGTAATAGTTCTCTCACTCCGGATCTGCCTTCACTCCTCTCTTCCTTTTTCATCTCTGAATGCACGGTGCAATAAAGTCCAGACAGAGTAATTACAGCCTGCCGACAAATAACACAGAGCCATCCGACAGAGTGCAACTTCATATGCTTTTAAGCTGCTTATTTTCACCCTGCAGCAAATTAGACACTTTGTGCTAAATCGACCGGCCTCGTCGCCGCACGCTCCCTGTCAGGGTTTAATTGTGTAAACAAAAACCCACACGGTCTGTCACCCCCCCTCCCGCCTGATCTCTACTTGAACAAGTCCTTCCTCCTGTCCTGCTGATTCTGACAGCCTCTTTTTCTTTAATATCATTCTTAATGGTGGCTAAAATGTGTATTATATTGATGCATATTTTAATCATTTGATCTTTGTCAGTTTCAGCAAAGAAAATGCATTTTTAATTAACAACCATGTCATGTTTGAGATACAGCTCATTATTCTCTTTTCAAAACAAAGGAATACTTTTTCCAACAAAATACTGTCAGCTTGTGTCATTCAAGTAAAAAAAAAAAACTGAATGTGAAACAGTTTTGACAAAGTTAGTGTGTTGAGATTGTTGTTTGTCAACCATAACCGGTTTTGTATTTTACATTAACATAAGATTTTAACATTATGCTGCATCCACAGAAGGTGATAATGTTGGTGTCTGAAATACCAACATTATTTGGAACCATTCTGGTGGTTTTGCACCATTTAGACAGATCTGCAAACACGTGCAATTCATTCAGAATCTGTTTCTTATATTCTCTCTTTTTCTACAACATCTGCACATGGAAGCTAAGTTAAGAGTTGTGGTTTTGGTTGAAGATGCTGTGAACCTGGGAAGTCTGAAACTGACCTGCACACCTGCACTTTCCAACTATAAGATTAACTGTCTCAAGTGGAAACCAAAGGAGGCTAAACATGTGAAGATCTCTTACTGAACCTAGTAGCAGCTACAGCATGTAACTTTCCCTTGAAGCGTAATTTGTCCTCCTGATCATGTTCCCTCTCCACCACTTGTAATTCATCTTGATGAGCTCTCCACATCCAAACGACCTCCGGTCTGAGGCTGAGGCAACGGCATTTCTGAAGGTGATGCTAAAAGAGGAGCCCGCAGATGCAGCCAAACTGCACTTTATAAAGAGGTTTGCTGATTCTGTGTTTTCCTCGGCTGGAATCTCACAATGAAAGTAAACAACTGTACAGTCATAAAGGTGTTTTGTACTGTATTTGTGAACATCCCAAAAATTAAAATGCCAATTTCAGGCACAAATACACAGTTGTAGAATGACAGCCCAATAATGTAATGTCCTACTGATCAATCCTACTGATAATATTTATAAAGGTTTTGTGTTTTTATTTTCCAGTCAGCTTTGAAAAGTCTTATCAGCAGCCTCACCATCTGCATGGGAGATGGAGGCACGGAGAGGTTGGGGCGAGGGGGGTGGAAGAGGCAGTGATGAGAAGATAGGAAACAATTTGCTGGAAAGGCAGCGATGGGCAGAGGGAATAAACCAGAAAGATGAAACCAAGTTCAGAGAGAAGGAAGATGTAATTGCGAGACCAAAGGCCGAAGGAGAGATGAGAGAGACCGAAACATGGCAGCAGATCAGAGAGAAACAGGGCGAATCACCTGTATCCTCCCTCTTTTACAGATTTAGCCCCCATTGATCGGTACAGTCGTAAGAACGCGGTTGCAGTAACATCACATTCATTTGGCAAAAAGCTTTCGTCCAAAGCGACTCAGAGCAAGAACAGTCCGGGAACAAGAGCTAGCATTCTGCTGTGATGAGATCTGGGAGGTGTGTGCAGAGTTAATATGAATAACTTGTTAGCAAACTGCTTATTTCACATCCAGCAGTTACAGAATCATTCATTTGGAGTTACTTGCCGACTGGTAAATGCCAGTCCAGTGTCCACTCTCTTTTAGCAACTCCTGACAGAAATGTGTGGTATTATCTGCTAAAGGCTTCCAAGTGTTTGTGCTGAGCAAGAAGTGTAGCTGCCTGCTGCAGCCCTAAACAACGCTGTAGGAGCGGAGAGGGTGAACCAGAACAGGACATCCAAACTGAGAACTCTTTAAAAGAGGTGAATAATGTCAGTAGGGTCATCACTTCAAGTGACAGTCCCGTTTTCACATCTGATAACTTCTTATGTCGATTAATAGCCTCTTTAAGGTATCTTCATCTAGACAGCTAGGACAAAACAATGGAGGATACTGTTGTGTACCCATTAAATACATCATAACATGGTACCATGTTGATACATAGAAATGATATCCCCAAGCAACAACTTGAACGACGTGAAATGATTAAAAATATTATACTGAATGCAAAATGCAATGATTCGTGTTCCACAACTGAAAAACTCTAATTGTCAAGTGTCATGAAAAGTTGAATTGTCTTCATGTGTCAAGTGGCTGCAGAGTAACTGTGTATAATAATACACATTGAGGCTGTTCTTCAGACTATAACAGCTACACAAGAGACACCTGACTTTAACAATGTCTTTTGGAGACACAGTGCAGCAACTGTTCAGCAAATAAGCAAAGCAGAGAAAAGTATGATTATAATGGCTACATGTGTTTGCTGCCATGTTGGAGCTGAGGTTCAGCTGCCTGTAGTTCACAAAAATCAGACAGCGAGACAGAAGTAGAAAAGGAGAGATGCCCCGTGGACAGCAAATGCCAATCTGCAGTCTTAACGAAGCTGGTCCTGTCTGAAGTCTGGCAGGCTACAGCTAATGATGAGGCTTAGTTAGGTGAGACGAAGACGAGGGGGAGATGGAGGGGGTGAGGTGGCTCCGGGGGGAAGGGGTGGGGGGGGCATGCGCCAATCTTAATGAAACCTGCCTTGTCTGATGTCTGGCCGGCCACAGATAATGATTAGTTAGATGATGGAAGGTAAGAGGGGGTGGAGGAAACAGTGAGGTGTGAGAGAGAGAGAGACCCCCCCCGCCACTACAAATATTCAGAAGGTCAGATCAACTATTCAGCCAGAGACGTCCTTTCCTCTCTGCATGTTATCATTAACACCCTAAAGGTATAAACTTTACATTCTGTTGCAAATGTATGTGGACGTGCTCGCCCACACGTGGGTCTTGGGCTTTTGTCATGGTTAATGCAACAGCATATGATGGTATGCATGTGTCTGACTTTCCTGTTTCCAGGGCCAGAAAGAGCTGGTATCCCAGGTTGACGGTGAAAGAACCCGACTGGCCTGCACAGAGCTCCGACCTCACATCCTCCTGCTCCTTTGGGATGAATTGAAACGATGGCCGACCTCCCTTATGCTTCTGTGGCTGAAGAAGTGGAGAAAATCCCTGCAGCCAGAATCTGAAATGTGAGATTTCCCACTGCAGAGTGCATCATTAGGGAAAGACGGAAGCATGGATGTGTCTTCTAAATGCACATTAGCTCAGTATCCTATACATATGGATGAGTCTGTGGTGCACAATTTATTCCTAGTGCAGACGTTCAGTGTCAATGCAGGAAGCAGTGTGTCCTTTATTTAATATAACCTTTCCTCTGTACTGTCCACTGGTTACCAGTTACAGATCCATCTAAGAGTTTTTAAAGCGTTATGTTCTGGCTTTAGGTTTTATCTCTGAACTCTGTATCATCTATTCCACCTCAGAACTGCTGACCACACTTTGTCTTAAGCACAATCTTTGTTTAAGCCTTTCTGTACTGTAGTAAGAATGAACATCCTGATTAAATAGTTTCAAAAAAGGACACTCAGGCACTCAAAAAGGGCACTACATGACTTGATTAATTATTTCAGGGAGGGGATGCAGGATGAGCGTTCAGCATCATTAACTCTGCCTTGATTTGTCTGTGGCTGGTTCGCGCGCAGTCTGCTAACTCATTACCTTTTGTGTTTCTTAGTGGAGCTCTGTTTATGTGTTTATGGGGCCGCAGGGTACGAGGTGCTGTTTACATATGCAGGCACGCCATCTGTATCCACTGCGGCAGAGTCGAGGCGACTGCAGCGCACTCCAACAATGCATTTTTTATAATTGCTCTTTAGGAAAGGCCTGTCATTACAAATTGTTACTTGGCATTTTTTAATGATGTACTCAAATGCCTCGCAGAAATTGGTCCATTTTGTTGTTTGGTCTCTTGCACATAAAGTGGCGATTATTATAATTTGTCTTTATTCTGGAGACAGAGCTGTTCCCCCAGAGGAACACAGCTTCTTTAGCATCTGCTGTAGTACATAAATGTTGAAGCTTTGCATCTTCTTAGTAAGGTCATTGTTAACATTGTCATCATAATCTCCTAACTAATCATGTATCAGCTGTAAAGGAGAGTAGGAGGAAGTGCTGGAGGAAGGGAGACGTCTGAAGAGAGAAAAGAGGTGAGTTAAGGAATATTATTATGTTTAATAGCTTTCCCCGGGGAGCAGAGGGCCCATTTCCTGTTCAGCTAATGAAAGGAGGGAATGGGGGAAGCCGATAGGAGAGAGAGGGTGCAGACGTAAGGAAAGGGTGAGAATGACAGGATGGAGAGGACACATGCAGAAGAATACCTAGTGTGTACAATGCATTAGCAAAGTGCTGTGCAACTGAGAGCATTTTAGCACCCATTTAGCAACGGTTAGCATAAGTAGCTAATCATTTGGTTGCCAGGTGTAATCCTAGCTTTAAATTATTGCTCCATTGAAAATGCTGTTGTCCAGGGATGCGTGATTCAGCTGAAGCGATGGACATCTGTGGTGTGCAGACATCCACTGAGAGACGTCAGCCAGACACGCTGTGTTTCAGGCCAAGGAAGAGTGTCACACCCCTGGACATTTTGATATGTTCTGACATTCCCCCGGGTCACCGGTGAAATCCATTATAACTGCTGGTAATTCAAGCTGACTGCAGTGGCCGTCCTCCACAAAAGGAGCAATCTAAAAAGGATTCAGAGGCTCCTTTCAAACCCACATGCAGCGAGTAGCCTATTCAGTATCATAAAGGTAGATTTTAAATATGGTGATTAGCGCAACTTTAAACGTCACTCTCACATTTTGCATTATAATACTCCCAGGACCTATGAGGCAAGCTGTTAACGGCTCAAACCCATGAAAGACTGTGCGTTCTTCCTCTAGCTTGCAGAGTAATCGCTGCTTGAGGCTCTGCAACATCTCAAAGCTCAGAACAGCTGGAGCTGCCCTCAGCAGAACAGGCCTTTGTACTGCAGTCACCGCCTGCCCTCTCCCCGCTACCGTTCTGTTCATCCATTCAGCAGCTTTTAGTGGTCTGGCATTTGACGTGTTGCAATGGTTAAAACCATGTTAATAATGTAAACACACACACGTTCTGTCTGTTTTCTCTTTCACACACACACACACACACACACTTTCTCACCCCTCCTCTCTCGCGCTTGCATTCCTGCCAGAACTGAACAAATGAATAATATCCGTGACAGCAAAGCTTCAATTCAGCATGTTACTGTGGTTTTACGGTGCCCTCCAGAATTATTGGTGGCCTTGGTGAAGATTAGCTCATTACTTTTACAGCTTTTTGGCTCATCTTCACTAAGGGTGTCAATTCTGGAGGGCAATAAATATCTTACCCTCCTATGACTCTTTCCCTTCCTCTTCCTCCTCTCAACACGCCGCCTTATCTCACTTTCAAGCTAATGCATAATTCAGAGACTTTTTTTCTGTTGGTAAAAAATTATATTTCAAAAATGAGCAAACAGGGATTTGATTATCTGAACAGGCCTGATCTCCACAGAACGGTGTGAGTGCTCTCCTCCAACCACAGCTCACAAGCAATGAGCATAAGGGAAAGGCTTTGGACAAACCTTTGACACAGGAACAGAATGTGTGTCTCACAACTGTATCTAACCAGGGCATCGTGTTTATGCAGTCAGTCTGTGTGTGGTTTTTAAACACTAACAAATGCTCTTATGTTGGAAGTCAGTCATTGTGTGTAAAGTGTTTCAGTAACATTGCCGTTTGAGATGACAACAGAAGACAATTGCTTCACAGTCGTGTTGGTGCTTTGGATTGGGGATCAGTTTAAGCACATTACTAAATGTTTAATTCAGGCACAATTGCAGATAGATGCCACATTTAGCTTCCATCATCACCACGTCCATAAAAGCTTTCCGTTTTTTTAAGTTGCCACAGAATGTCGTCCTGGGCAAAGTTCAAGCAAAGTCCTTTGATGAAATGAACGCAGTTTAAAGCATGTTGGGTAAATTATTAGTGTCAACTGATTAGGATCAATTCAAGAGGATCAATGTGACTTGTTTTGGTCAGTCTACGTTGTTGAGAACCTGAAGAACATTACGAAACAAGTAAACTGATAGTTGTAGTTACAGCAAGCAGCAGTTTACATTGTGCAGTGGTCTGGTTTGCCTCTGAATGTGGAAACTCATTCACTGATGGGACATAAAAGATTTTTAAAATAAACTACACAAAAACTCGTCTAAATCATCCATTTTGGAATAATCTTCCTCAGCTTTTTTTAATGCCTGTTCTGCAGCAGCTTCAAATCTTCCAAGCCGGGCACTGGGAGGATGGGATGGAGTTCACAAGGGCAGTTTGTTGGGGGAATAAATTAGCAGCTTCTGTGCCAAGGTATCTGGGAATCCATCCACCACCTTGGAAAGACTCTTAGGATTCAATAATGAATCCACTGAAATTTGAAGCTAATTGAATTTGTGAAAATGTCATCAGCAGGATGATAGTTGTGAGAGTTTGCATCCATCCAAACAGGCGTTGTTTAAATATTTGTATTTTGAGACATATTTTAGTGATTTTATGGACTGTTTTTATGTGCAAAACATCGAGTGATTTCCTTTAAAGGCACCTCATTAATCAGTTTTTATGAATTTGATCCCACCCTGTACACGGTGTACTGTGGCTCAGGATGAGGAGGATGTTTCTCCTAAAAAACTGCAGGATGAAGAGAACAGTCTTTTATGGAGACGTTGTGTTAAATCTCACATGATCTACTGTCGCCAACTCATCACGTTTATGGGGATCAGGACAAGAAGTACTACAGTTGTTTGGAAAATGACAAAAGACACAGGGTGCTGTCTTAATACTTTAAACCAGAATAGAAAAAAAACTCTGAAGGACTTTTTTAAAAACCCAATCAGAAACTAAGAGGTACAAACCCAGAGCCAACTGAAAGGCTGCCACAGCTTTGGTCTTGTTGTTCCAGATCATAGATGATCTTGTCACCACAGCCTTTTCCACCATTACATGGCCTGATCAACTGAAGCTCGACCACCTACAACCATGATGGTGGTAGATGGGAAGCCAGTGAGGGATTGTGTCCTTGTTTCTGCACAATTGGTACCTACTGTGTGGTCAAGTGATGTGAGGCACACAGTTACCACACACACACACACACACACACACAATAAACTCCTCTGGAGCTGAAAAGCCACTGTAGCTGCGGGACACAGAGGTGCACGCACACACATACAGTATATGGTTTCATTTCTTTTGCCTCCTCTCTCCATATACTTTTAGTGCATTATTTAACACCTCCGGAAATGGAAATGTGAGCAGGAAATTATGCATCACACAGTGGTTCAGAAGCACACTTCTGATAAATCTTCCTCCCTCCTCTTAAATCCAAGCGATAATATTGCACTTGTCCCCTGATTTATTATGTGAGGGTCCAAAGTCGTGCATTGACTCCATAGTTCAAACTGATTAAACTGCATATGTGAGAATATTATTTCACACAGGAGCTGTTTCACATTACTCTCTGGAATGGATGGATGTCTCACCATTTCTTAGGATTTTTAATTGATGAAGTGATTTCTTATAAGAGGAAATTTAATAAGTTTACTTTCCAAATTTTTGAGAAGCCTGGAGCCCAGAATTTCATGATGATTGAAGTCTGTACTATAGATTACACAAACATTTTGCTGATTTAAATCATTGATCATAAATACAGTAACTCTTTACCTGAGCCAGACACACTGTTGCTTCATAAACATTTGATTTCTTTGTTGGAATAATTGGATTTGTGCTCTCTGTTAAATAATGTTCACAACATTTCATCTGCAGCACACAGATCATGCTTATTTGTACATTTCTGATGAGAATGTTTTGCCTCCTGTGTCCTTGGCCTTTTCTGTTTTCTACCTACTCAACTTCTTCCTTATCAGAGAGAAATACGACCGAAGAGGAAGCCTTCGGCGATTGATTCCCTTCCTTATATGTCATATTTTACTATCCGGCCTGAGGGAAGCAGAAGTAATCACAGAGGAGCTTCAGGCTCCAGAACATGGCAGATATGGATTATATCGTGGTCGAGTGGGATTTCATTTTAAAAATACCTCCTGCTTTGCTGCGGACTCTTTCATTTATCTAATTTCTTCTCTCAGACGGTTTCAGGTGGGTTTAAGGTTCACAGTGATATTATGAGGTAATATGGAAGGGTTCAATTTGGGATCCATTTTAGATTCTGTCTTAGTCTTGAGACAATTTAGTTTTATTTGAATTACATTTTGTCATCTTAAGGCTTTCTAGACCAAAGCTGATATTAAACATAGGCTACAAACACAAAAATCATGGAAGGCAAAAGAAACACTTATAATCTACATTTAAAATATTATTGTTGATGCAAGAGCAGACAGAGATGAGGAGACTCTGAGGACTGGGTGGGCAGCAGAAAACCAGGCTGAGGCTGGAACTGGTGGCTGAATAAAGACCAAGGAAGGGAAGTAGGGCAGGCGAGGTGAGGCCCACAAAACAGGAGGAATAACACTGGCTACGATCTGGCAACATGGAAACGGCACAGCAGCATATAAGAAGAGGTCTTTATTATGGAACTGGTTGCAGCTGGTGGAACTCCAGCACACCTGTCTCCATTCACTCAATCACACACACACACACACACACACACACACACAGAGAAACCACTCAGGTGTTCCAGGATCAGAGGCAGAGGGTGTGGCCGGCAACACCACAGGAGCAGATGTAACAATAAATCTATGTATAGTTGTTAGAACTAAACAGGTTTGTTTGTTGGTCTACTCTGAGGCTGGTGGTTCATCAGTTATCCTTCATGACAGCTGTTGTCCTGATGATATAGATAGATATATGAGAGGATCACCAAAGTGATTATGTGGTGGACATGAATGTGTGTACCACGACATTTCATTCGAAACTACAAATGTCATCCTCGTGGTGGCACTTGCTGCAGATTCAGAGTTTTTCAGATATTTCACGGTGGAACTAAGCGACCGACCAACCAGCACTGCCATCCCTACAGCCACTGTCGTGGAAAATCTGCCTATGTTGTGTTGAACAAAAGACACATGAGACACCTACAGGTCGTTGATGAAGATGTATTGTACAATAGGAGACAATCGAATGAATATATGATAAATGTGAAGTTATGAGCTTCGATCTAAGTTTACTTTCCCCAAAGTAAAGGAAACCAAAGTCCAGTAGAACAAATAAAAAGACACCAAGTTAAATAAATCACAAACTTCTCAAAGTCTGTTCAGGATTATAATGGACTAAAAGCAAATAGCATGGAGCCACGAAGAGTCAATAAAAAAATCCATAAGATCAGAAGACACCAGGGGACAATGTCGAGCCTGCAGTTGAAGTCCATATCCATAACTTTTGATCAACACAAGTATTGATAACAAAATAAAGTTAAATACATCCACCCTGAGCTCCCTGTGGTTCAGTAAACATCGATGAGCTGCTGCCAGACAGACTTCAAAAGTAAAAAGTGTTCCACTGCAAAGGAGATGTGACTGTGAGAGTCATTGTGGTTAAAGAGTTAGTTACTAATTACTCCCACCAGGTTTGATCCACTGTAACATGATGTGCTCTAAAACTAATCAAGTGTAATTTATCACAGCTTTTCACTAGCAAGGAACACACCCTCCATATGATACGTTTGAAAGATTTATTGGACAGAGGTACATGTCGAATGTTTGAATATTGCTGATGGTTTGGGGAAGCTTCGTGGGGACGTCCGCCGTGGCACTCGGGTATGACGAACGCCTTTAGGACCCTACCGAGAGAATAGAGACAAAAGAGGAGAAAGAACAGGAAAAACAAACAAAAAGGGACGGGCTGGTGGGGCGCAGTAATCAAGAGCGAACGAGGGACGGTTACGTAGGGTATTTATATGGAAATGGCGTAGTGACGTGGTTGACGTGATGAGGGTGTGTTCCTGCTCAATTCCGCTAAATAGCAACAATTCACTAGCAAGGAACACACCCTCCATATGATTGTTTAAAAGATTTATTGAACAGAGGTACATGTCGAATGTTTGAATATTGCTGATGGTTTGGGGAAGCTTCGTGGGGACGTCCGCCGTGGCACTCGGGTACTACGAACCCCTAAAAAGCCTCCCATACCTGGAGAAGAGATGAAGCCGATTTAAGATCTTTGGGATCTGACCGGATGTAACGGTGATATGCTTGGGAGGACCCGCGGCCCATGATTTAAATTAAGTGGGAGACTGAGGTGGCATACTAAAACCCCCCAAAAACCGACAGACAGAGCGGTATCCCGGTGTCGGCGTCCCAGCCAGTGCTAGCGGCTGTGGTTGGTAGCTGGGGCCCTGGCATCCCGGTGCCAGACGTCTCGGCCGGTGCTAGCTGACTGTGGTCGGTGGTCGGCCGAGAACGCCGGTATCCTGGTGCTGGCGTCCCGGCCGGTGCTAGCTGCTTTGGTTGCTGGAGGTTGGTAGCTGCTAGCAGCTGCCATGCGCAGTAATCAAGAGCGAACGAGGGATGGTTACGTAGGGTATTTATACGGAAATGGCGTAGTGATGTGGTTGACGTAATGGGGGCATGTTCCTGCTCCCGAAATTCTGCTAAATAGCAACAAATCAGAGGGAGCTCCAACACGTCAGCCACTCATCAAAATCAACTGAATATAGGAACTCGCTGGAGGGAAGGATACATTCCCAACTTCAGGCAGATGAAGTATTATCAGGCATAAAGGATACATTTACTTTGACAGTTAGGGGGTGACTTACATTACAGTCTGTTGACTATAATCTCCTCCATCATTGTGACACGTGATAAACTGCACACATTGCAAGTGATCGCCTGGTCTTTAATATTTACTGTGATCACTATCTTAGTATATAGCATGTCAATATCAGATGGGCATCGAGTGTGAATCGTTCATTACTTATTGATGGCGCTAGATGGAAATCTACCATTCGACTTGGTTGATCTCCAGAGTCACCAGAGATCATCCTCTGGGGACCATAAATGTCTGTACAAAATGTCATGGCATCCATCCAGTATTTGTTGAGGTATTTCAGCGGTAGGCAGACTGGCCGTCAAACCTAAAGCCCCCGCAGTTAATAAATGTAATGAGAAAATGAAACCTGTAGCAACAATGACCTCCATCTGATGTCCCCTCAGTGTATTAGGACACCTCACTGTGTAGTGTCACATACACAGACCAAATCAGCCAACACAACACAGTGATTTAACACTCAAGTGAACTTAAAACTGCAATAGTTGCCCCCTGAGATTGACCCTGTGGAGACCCATGCTTTGTAGTCAGAGTTTTGATGATGGCAGGACGGTCCCCATAACGTGAGAATAGCTGTGCGTACCCACAAAGTGAAAGCACACACACCCTGTGAATACAACTCGTCCTTCTGTCTGTCTTATTCTATTCAGATTCCACAATAAAAGAATGAAATGGATTTAATATTCAATTCAATCCATTTCCCAGTTTTCAGTCGAGCTCTTTCACACATAATTTTCCCCCTTGAATGGCCAAATGTGCGCTGCTGAGAACTGCAAGTTTACACAAAGAAAATGCACTCTTCTATTTCATGCTCGGTGGCTCTGTGAGGAGAATATCAATTCTGCAGCCACATAATGCGGCCTTTGCACATGCACGCAGGTGCACACGCCTCCTGTGTTATCTTTCTTTTGAGTTACTAAGCAGGAAAGCACAGATACAGTCATTTACCGCTGCAAATTGTTTAACTCTGCAGAAATGTCTTGCAGCAGATCTACAGTACCTCGACACAATGCAGAAATAATTACCTCACATGTATGAGGATGCAATTAGTGGAATAGAAGAGATTGAAATCTGCTTAAACTCTTAATCTCTACCAGTGGAACAATATAAATACAAATGGCAGGCGTAATTGCATTGAGTCCATTAATTATTAATCAAGCTATTGGCTGATGCAGCAAAGACATTAAATAACAAAGCCAGCTGCCACATAAATACAGTCGAGTGTGTGTGTTCATGAAATACAGGGAGGCTGATTACTTCAGATTGCCTTTTTAAAACATACACTCATGCACACATACACACATTTCTAAAGCAGTAGAAATATTATGTCAGAGGGAGACAAAGGGCCCCTGCATGCAAAAGCAAACTGACAATACTTTTTATATCTTGTATTTGCAGTTATGTCGGCCTGTGAATGTGAAGAGAGAGAGAGAGAGGAAATGTGAGAGGAAAAGAGTGATCATGGCTGCCAGGTGATGATGAAAAGGCACTCTGGGAAATGAATACAGTCATTGAATGTCTCTCCTGATTTAACTACTAAATTAAATAAGTCTTGTTGCAACATGTTGATCATTTAGCTCTGGTGAGAAATTAAACATCTATGCAAACTGATGGGTCAACGGGTCATTTTTCTCTTTTTATGGTAAATGAAATGAATCTTGTTTTTTGCCTTTTAAATTCCACATTTTAACATCTCAATTAAACTTAAATCTATGTTTGTAAAGTTGGCAGGAAATCACAAACTAAAGCAGAAGCAAGCTGATGAAGATCTGCTTGTGCACTGGTCAGATGATGATATAAGATTATTTAAAGATTGATGCTTTTTCTCTTTAAAGACCATTTTAGAATATAAGTATAATTACAACACTTGCTCTTCTGGTGTGACAGGGGCACTGCTCACTGACAGAAAGGCAGTGTGCTGGGATGAAAGCATTAGAGGACATGTTTACTGCTAATAAATGAGGTTTCTTCAGTTTTCCTCTAAACACTCAGGGTGTTGAAACCCTGCAGGACAGGAAACACGTTATATTTCGGACATAATCACATGCATGGTCTGGTGCTCCGGTAAAGGCTGAGGCGCCGCGCTGGCACAAAATCATTCCACTCTGGGCTATTTTCCACCCTCTTAATATTCAAGAAACGGCACAAACACTCGAGCAGGGCGTTTGGATGGGAGCTATGCAATGAGCCACACGACCTATTTTGTCTCCATCAACAGTAACTGACAACGTTTCACAAAGTGGCAGGAAATGCATCTTAAATCCAGCAAAACATTCATCTGAGAGAGACACACAGACTGGAGGAGGAGGACATTTCAGGCTAATTTAACCTGAAAGGATTGAGCCTTAACTGGCTCTGATGTTTCATTTTAATTTTGGTTCAATGCTTTTTAAATGTGACTGAATACCTGTTCCTGAATCCTGCATTGAGGCCAAGTTTTGAAACTTGCATTACTAATTTTTGATTTACCTGATTGATTATCAATTACTACTTCTTTAAAATGTAATATTAATTGATCAAATAAAATATGGGCGGCTGTGGGTCAGGAGGAAGAGCGAGTCTTTGATTAATCCCAGGCTCCTCCTGTCTACATCTCGAAGTGTCGTTGGGCAAAACACTGCGTGTGTGTGTGAATGGGTAAATAAGATCAATCTGTAAAGCTCTTTGGGACCAGAAAAGTGCTGTACAAGTGGTAGAAGTGGTATAGAAGGATCTCAGGGGGTCTTGGATGCTTTTTATTAACCACCCAAAAAACTCAATCAGTTTTTTGAGGGGTCTCTTTATATTCTAATTATCAGTACTGTAAAGTCTGCATGTTGAAGATGAGGCGCAGCACAGAAAATGAGACAATTAACACACAGATGATCCTGCTGGTGCTGCAGCTGCTAGCATGGAAACTCAGGACTCAAACATTGATCAAATAAAAGCCTATTTGATTATGTTCACACAGGAAACCTGTAAGCAAGTGATGCACTGGACACATTTTTACAATATATCACCCTAATTTTTTTATTCAAAGATCAGTCACTCTTTGAGATGAGCTTTCACTATACGTCCTTGTCTTGATCAGTAAAGTGAAATCAAGTCACGTGTTTTTAATAAGTTTTTTATGATGTGAGCTTCTTTTCTTTCTTTCTTCCTCTTCTATCTGTATGATTGTTAAACATTTGTGCAAAATGGCACCTATTGAAAGAAGCAAAGAAGCAGTTTTTCTGTGATTGTGAGGGACTGGCACCAAAACCTGACATTTAACACTGCAGTTTTATGTAGATGTGAATAATGCTCTGTTATCTAAGCTCATTGTGGTGTAAATAGTTCACTGACAGCTGGTTTAAACATCTAATGGTTTGTTCTTTTCCTGCATTCATCTTTTTTTTACCCATTCAGCTGTTTGTTGTTGAAATAATCCTCAGTGTGTGTGTGTGTTGTGTCTTTTCTACATATATTTAGGGTCTGAGTATGGTCTACTATGGTCAGTACTCCAAATATAAACGGGTTAAACCGGGGATTTGTTTTATAAATCGGCCGTCTGGTGTTTTTGGCGCTTCCTGATCCATATGGAAAAATAAGGAGTTACTCCTCAACGTACTCCTGGTTTCTGTGGGAGAAACAGGTGGAAATAACAGTGAATAACAGCATGAAGTGCTGAAGCGTAGTGCTGCCAGCTCAAATAGCAGCTCCCTGTCCCATCACAGCTGGAGTCCAATCTGACAGATAAGCAGTCCTGTCAGCTCACGCTTCCATGTTTTCACTGCTGATGTGAAGATTAATGGGATGTCAAAAGACTAAAAGTGTGTTTTAAAGTGAGCTTGTATCAGGAAGTCTTCTGGATGGGAGTCATTAAATCTTCTTTAATCAGAGGTACGTTGAAAATGCTCCTGAACATGCATGCAGAATCATTTAAAAAGTAGAAGGTTGCTGTGGTATAATGGGAATAACTACTGACTTCCAGGAAACAAACAAAACGCTGCATTACACCCAGATGGTCTGTTGCATATTAGCAGTTTGATTTACCTTCTAAATAGCAGATGACCCCATGGACCTGCTAGTCACTGCATGTGCCCTGAACTACTGTTTCATTTTCTGTTTCAGAAAAACAGAAGGCCTTCTAGCCGTTTGCCTCAGGCAGCGAGTGGCTAGTGTGAATTTCAAAGGTTTAAATCATTATGTATCATTATGGATAAAAAGGACTCAAATGTTTGGGGAGTGACATCGAGACAGAAGTTGGAGGGTGTCAGCGACATTAGGCAAAGCGAGGCAAATTCACTGTGCTTTACATGAAGCATGAAGATATTTGAGACAAGAAACACAAGACAATATGAAAAACAGACAATGATAGGATTTAAAAGGATTAAAAAGTAAAATAGCAGATTAAAATAAGGTAAAAAAACAATAAAACTGATTAAACAATAGAATAAAAAGTAGAGTGCAGCTACACTGCAGTGCAAGAAAGGAACAGAGCCCCAAAGTTAAGAAAACAAATACAACGGCAGACAGAAAAGTTAAGTCCTAATTTAGAAAAAGAACAGAGCTATGGAGCACACTTAGTTTGGTCCAGATATGTGGTGCATAAAAACTGAATGCTGTTTCTCTGTGTTAGTTTCCACTCTGAGGACAGTAAACAAACTTGTTCCAGACAACCTGAGAGGTCCATTCGGTTCATAATGAAGCAGGTGATCAGGAATGAATTTTGGCGCTACACCAAGAAGCCAGTGTAAAGATGTGAGAGCTTGAATGATGAGATCAACTCTTCTGGTCTCACTCAGGACACACCCTTTTACTTTTATCTTTGTTTGACTGTGGAACACTTTGGCACATCAACCTGGTGATATCGTTACATAAATCTGTGTGTCGTCTGCATCATTTTGATAAGATATTTAGCTGTTTTCCATAACCCGCCCTAGTGAGCAGGAGCAGGCAGAAGAGACAGGAACAAAGGCTGGAAGGCTACGACTGGGTAATACATTTGATGATCTGATCTTGTAATTTACAGAACTTGACATTTGGCCGACGATGATCCATCAGTAGTTTAATTCCAGATCTGCTTTGGTGGAAGCCACCTGCCCTGAAAAGACGCCTACATCTCCAGAACAGATTGAAGTTATCAATATAGTTGATCCTTTTCAGACTGCCAGTCTGAGCCATGTACTCAGTGATGAGAGTCTGCTGGACCTGCTGATCCCTCTGTTGACCGTTGGCAGCGGCCCACTAATAAAAATCTGGGCGTCCAGTTCGTCCAGAGAGGGAAATCCTGCTTAGCACTTCTGATTGATCTTTGCAGACATCATTGGCCACTGCATGTTCTATAAGTAACTCTGGGGTGTTTATTTATCAGTTGAGGAATTTCATGGAGATTGGGTGGGAGTACGTAACCCTGGTCCTGGGCAGGTAGCGTTTGCTTACTTTGTCTGAGCTTATTCAATTGTACATGATGGGATGTTGAGGATAAGTTGAGCTGTAAGACTCCATGTAATCAAAACAATGGACTACCATCGGCTAAACCGCACAGAGCTGCACAGTTGTGTTCATTTCCAATACTTCTGGCACTACAATGAGTTATATATTATATATATTTTGGTTCACTGTTGACACACAAAAAAGATTGTGCTTTATACCATTTTAGATAATGTCCTAATGTCCTATGTGTTTGTTTTCTGTAAAACAGGGACCAGCTCAGTCCAGCTGTTCTTCTTCCACTTGCACTACGTTGCAAAATGTCTGCATGTGACATCACTACTTCCAAAAGCCCCATAAAACAATAAACAGAGTCAATCTATCAGACCCATGTTAACAAGAATAATGTCATTCTTCGAAGCCAGTCTATCTGTCTATCTGTCTGTCCTCCAGAGTCTTGTTATCTTGGTCTTTGGTCAGGGGAGGATGTCAGAAGGACCAGTGTGAGACAGAATGCATCGCCTATTAACCCTGACTTCAAAACAAACGAACAAGCAGCACAATCAACACTCAGTGAAATGTGAACGCCTGTCATGCTGAAAAAAACCAGCAGCAAAGTGCTGCATCTTTTAATGAGCCTGAGGGGCTTGAAAGCAGCACGTAAGCTCATAAACAGGGAGTTATTGATTTTAATACTCTTGCTAACATTGTAAGAAACAACTGAAGTGTTAACTAATAGTCGATGTGATTATAATGATCAGAAGAAAAAGCAGCCTGGGGAGCAGTATCCAGCTGAGGAAAGCACCACCCTCAGCCAGTTTACATGTTTATCGCCCTTCATTAACTCACAAACGATTGAAACACAAACATTTTTGTGAAAACTGAGGTCAAGCACACCTTGAATCGTCACAGACATTAGGAACATCCTCACCTTAATTAAAGGCTGCTGCATTTGATCATTATTGTACTGAGAAGTCTTTCTTGTTATGTGGAAGCCTTGAAGGGAGATGCATGCTTGGCCGCCAGATAATGAGGATTCAGATAAAGGCTAAAGGAAGACGTGTGTTTCCGAGGCGCAGTGTGTTCATGTGTGTCTCATTTGAAAATCGCAGCAGGGCTGTGTGATTGTACGAGTGTATCTCAGGGTATGTCTGCGTTTGTGTGTGGGACTTTTTGACAAATGTGAATATAAGTGATGGTCTTAATGTGTATAAAGTTAGAAAAGGCGACAACAGGAAGCAGACATGGTGAAATTGGCGTCAGGCACAAAGCTGGTTGGCCTCTTGAAGGGCCATTAAAGTGACATGGAAGAAATTGAGACTCGCTGGAATGAATCGTTGCATTCAGGCTTTAAACGCTGCAGCTTTGGGTTTTTGTGCTTTTCTGATTTGGGTTTAGAGTAGATATTATTTATGTGAAGACCAGGACACTCTGGAGCTTGAAAATGATCAGACCACATTGGTCCTCATGCAAGAACCCCTTGTATGAACAAATCTGTTATGAAGTGGCACAAACAAGAGATTTAGAAGAACATTCACCACGTTGCATTTCTTTAGAATTTTCTTTTAGTCATGCACATGGTTGGCCTTTCTACACGGGTGGAAAAGAAACATGCTTTACTTCATACTGACTAATCTACATGAATTTAGAGTTTACATGTAAAAACTACAAAGATATATAACCTAATGTAAAATGAATATTCTTGTGTATTAAGTCCTGGCTGGGAGCTGGTCCAGGAGTTATCTGTAAACCTGGTTCAGGTCAGAGTCTACTCACAGGTTCTCCACTGCTTCTCTCTGGTTGCTGGGAGAAATCTGGAGGTCAGCTGGGTGTTGGTCTTCCTACAATGATCTTTAGGTACTCATACTGTAAAATGATGCAAATACAATTCAAAGGCAGTTCCACACAGCTCAAGAATGTGGAAACTTTGAGCTTTGACTGAGGCTCAGGCTGCAGGTTATTCTACTGAGGACTGTCCCTCCATTTAATGCCGCAGTCTCTGGCCATCTGCAATGGGGGGTGATCCTTTCAGTCACCACCCACAAAGGCTGTGAAGTTCCCCTCTGACATTTTATCTTATGGATGTTGCAGAAAAAACTATTCTGAGCTCCAGGAATCCCAGTGTTAAAGCCTCCTCATTGTAATGAGGGCTAGTGTTTCTCTTTCAATGGGACTTAGTTGAGTCCAATGTTACTATGACAGATTCAAACAATCCTATGGCATTAGGACCAAACTGCAAAGAAACCACAACCCAAAACAAACAATGGATATGGATTCAATGACAATGGCTGACGTGAAAGCAACACATTTACAGACGTTTGTCACTAAAGAGCCAGATATTCTTCCCAGGAGTTAGTGGTAACCAAACCAATTAACTACTTAAAATGTATTCATTCAGTACCTGAAAATGCTGTCATTTGATAGCTCAAGCATGAATACTTATAATATTAAAAGACTAACACACACACACATCGCTCCACTAACTCAGCAGCATCTCAGTGGTTCTCCTCTTAAATCAGCTCATTTGAATGCAAAGCCAGAGTTTGCTTTCCAATTACACACTTGCTCCGGAGCAAAGTAAATCTGGGAAGGTTTTAGAAATTACAGTTATTAGATTATGACGAGCAAAGTTCAGTTGAAAGAGTTAAGCCTCTGCAGTGCACATTAGAAAGCAAGTGCTCCTCCACACAGCACTCGCCATGCACTTCAACCAGAACCCTGTATTATCCCTTTATATGGCACATGCAGAAAGGGTCAGAATAACTTTCTTTCTTTCTTTATTTGTGGTATGTGCTCCACCATAATGGCTGCTGCAGAAAGATGAAGATGCTAAATCATTTAGAATTTTTAGAGACTGGATAGACACAAATGCACCACGGTAACAAGGTGGGAACCAGCAGAAAAGAAGCATATTTTACAACATCATTTATAGACTTAAAGTATGTATATGCATTTTATGTGGCAATATTGTACGTGTAAACACAATTATATCCCATCCAATTATGTCTATGGTCTTGACCTGCTCAATAAAAAAGTGCCCTGAGATAATGTTGTTGTATAAATAAAACTGAACTGAATAGAGAACAAAGGGAGTAAACTTGAGTGGCGCTGGTGATCTCCAGAATATCCTCCAGGTGATTTTCTTTGCATGTCACGATCCCTGATCCTGGTTTTCTGTTTCCTGTTTTATTTTGGTATTTCCTGTCTGTCTCCCTGTGTTCCTGTCTTTGTCTGGTTTCCCTCCCTTTTTGATTGGTCACCTGGGCCTTAGACGCACCTGTTTCTGCTTTCATCGTTTACGTCTTGTCTATTTAGTCTGGTGGTTTCCTTTGTTCGGTCTCTGTTCATTGCATCTGATGTCCTGCGTTTTCACGTCCTGCTCAGTCATCAATAAAAGTATTTGACTGTTTCTCCTCGGCCGACGTCTGCTTTTTGGGTCCCCGAGCCTGACATTGCATCAGCTATTCTCGTTTTTGTGATGGAAAAAACCCAATATGATATGAGCAGGTTCAGAGATGTGACGTGGCTTGAATCTAATAATCCTGGATATTTGTATGTGCCTTATTTTAGGCACTTATGTTGTTAACCTGGTGGGTGTTTCAGGGGATCCAACCTTCACAGTAATAGGTCACAAGTTCTGAAAGCCTTTCTCTTCTGACTGTACGCCTGGATGCTTTAACACCAAGCCGTATGACATTCAGCTGTATTTCTGAAAGCCGTGCCTGCTGTTTTACAAGCTTTTCAGTGGACAAGCAGATTGATGTTGCTATTGTTATTAAACACAATCTTAGGGTTATTGAGTGAACCACAGAAGCCCTGTGGCCTCTTTTGAGAGAGCTTTTATTTAGTTAACTTTTTTATAAATCTGAATTGTAATGGTCCTACAGCCTCTGTTTTCCTGAAGAATTGATTGGGAGATATAGATGAGGGGGTCCCAAAGCCCAAAGATAATCTGAACAACAACAAACTGAGTTAAAACAGTCAGAATCTGTGGTCCTGCAGGGTGTAAGTGTAAAACAACATGCATTAATCACAGGGTTGGTGGTTACACACCTGGCTCCACCTGTTCACATTTCTAAAAGTGTCCTTGTGTTACGATCACAAGATGGACACAAATGCAGGACACCAACAAGAGAGTGTCAAGAAAGACGTTTTATTGCTGGAGATGCAGGTGGAGGAATGATGGAGTAGCTTGGGGGTGAGCAGGTGGGGCGGCAGGCAGGAATGAAGGCATCCAAGAAACACGTTTATCACAAGTGAAAGGTATAAAGGAGAGAACCAGAAGGCCTGAACCGTCAGACTGACTTACATAAGAACCCATTCACACACACCGATGGTGACGCGCAAGGATCAAGCCCAAGGACAGTTGGACAGGAGGAACCGGGAATTGAATGGGCAACCCAGGGATTAATGGACAACCCGCTCTACCTCCTGAGCCACAGCCACACTAGTTGTCTTCCTCCCATCACATCCATTATTTTAATGTTCACATATGATTTACAAACTTGAAATCCAACAAACAAACATGCATTTGGTACAGTTGTCTGTTCCCGTCATACAGATGGATATAACTATGGAAACTTACAAAAAGCAGATTTGTGCTGGATCATCCAACCCTCCACCTATCTTCTTCATCCTGCCATCCACACCAATAAACAGCCACCACTCCTTCATCCATTCCTCAGTGTAATCTCTGCCCACCCAACCACGCGTCCATCCATCATTCACTCCCTTATCTGTTCAAATGACTTTACTGGAGTCTGCCTGGGCAGAGCCTTTTTCAGTTTGACAGCCCAAAAGACAAAGTGCTCTTGAGGCTGACAGCAAGCCGCTCCGATAGGAGCAGGTAAGTGGCACCTTCTGTTCATCACTGCCAGCAGAGAGCGAGCCGCCCCACGCTGTGCCTGTGATCCTCTGACAGGATCGCACCACGGTGGCAATCAGAGACGGAGTGATTTCAGCCAAAAGGCTCCCCGCTGCTCTGCCTCTCATCAGGGTTTCGACCCCCCCACCTACCTGGCTCCGACACAGTCTCATTAAAATCTGTGAAAATGAACACATGCTCTAACTTGTGGCTTTGTCATTACCTGCACTTCAGCTCTCATACTGCCAAAAGTACAGGTAACGTCACTTAGGTTGTTACATGTGCAGCAAAAGGCTAAGCTAAATAGTTTGATATGTAGATCATGACGGACGTCACTGCATATCTTTTACCAATGAGGTTTTACAACAACTGCAACAGTTTGACGCCTGGGAATTTAGTTTAATCGTGCGGTTTGTAGAGTTTAATAATCAGTCGAGAGTCAAGTTCAGTCCTTCTCAGCCATCAACATACCAGGAGAGACACCACTGAGTGTGCGCACGCCTCGCCTCCCTTTCACATCTCAGCCAGCGTCTCTACAGTCACCTTCATCAGTCTCCTTCATCAGTCTCTCTGCCGTAATGCTGATCACAGCTGGCCCATTCAGCCTTTATTTCCTCCCCACTGCCGCCTTAATACCATCCTCAGCCTCCAAACTGCCTTAATGGCTTCAGAAGATGGTGCGGCTGTCTGAAGATGGTCAGTC
>JAVQJL010093351.1:0-17065 GCA_036024295.1 Nannoperca obscura
GAGAGAGAGACAGGGAGAGAGAGACAGGAGAGAGACAGAGAGAGAGAGAGAGAGAGACAGAGAGAGAGACAGAGAGAGAGAGAGACAGGGAGAGAGAGACAGGAGAGAGACAGAGAGAGAGAGAGACAGAGAGAGAGAGAGACAGAGAGAGAGACAGAGAGAGAGAGACAGGGAGAGAGAGACAGGAGAGAGACAGAGAGAGAGAGAGACAGAGAGAGAGACACAGAGAGATGCTGACAACATGACAGCATGTTGGCATGCTAATGTTAGCTAATTAGCACTAAACACAAAGTATGCTAAGTTGCTAAGTAGCTTTGACCTGATGATGGCGCGACAGGAAACGGCTCAACTCCGCAAACTACGTGCAAACTTCACAATCATGGTGAACTGACATACACACACACACACACACACACACACACATATATATATATATATACATATATATGTGTGTGTGTGGACACACTTCTGTTGTTTTCTGTTGTTGTCTCCTGCGATACTCAATGTGTTTCTATACGACAGAGACCTCAAATGTGCGTGACTGTGCTTTCACTGTGTGTGTGTGTGTGTGTGTGTGATTGTGTTGCAATCAAAATATTACCAGAGTCAGAGCCCCCCCCACACACACACACACACAGTGTTGGCTCCGCCTCCTGTGGGACTCTGTGTGCCAGAACCTTGATCATCAATTGGCTGAACTACAGGGGCCTTGATGTGTGATTGGTTGACAGCACCTACAAGGTCTGATGCTTGTCTCATCTCCCTGTGGACCCCCAGCAAACACACACACGCACGCACACACACACACACACACACACACACACACACACACACACACACACAAACATACACAGGCAAAGTTGCACACATATACACTCCTCCTTTCCTCACTCTATCCATGTTGCACACCACACACACACACACACACACGCACACACACACAGACACACACACACACACACAGACACACACACACACACACATATCTGTATCGAAACACACACAAACACTCTTCCTCCCTCCTTTTCAAGGTTGATAAGTGGCTCCATCTAACATCACAATAAACAGTAGAGCCTCGGCCTGCCAAGCAGAAACAACTGTCAGCCCAGCTTTCCTTTTCCGGAGGACACACACGCGCACACACACACACGCTCCCGCACACACACACGCACACACACACACACCTCCATAAAGAACAACTTTTGTTGGGCCCTGGCGTTGCTATGGTTACAGGGTCGAGTCCCCCCAGCATTTTAGTGGAGCACAGCGAGGTTCTTTAACGGTCACATGGAGGAAAAACACACACACACACACACACACTGAAGAAACAAGTGGGTTTAGAGCACGAGCACGCACGCACGCACACACACACACACACACAGTGAAATCTCCCAACATGCATCTGTTCTCACACGACACTCTGAAAACACAGCTCGATGTAAATACCTTTTAATCTTTAATACAAACATTTAAACGTGTGCAGAGTTTAAATAAACTGCTCAGATCAGAAAACCTTCACTTTATAAAAGTATTTCTTCATGATTATATAAAGTTAAAGGTTGTGTGTTGATTACAGTGCTCGGAGGCAGGAACATGCAGGACTGTGCAGGATGCAACAAGAAAAGTAACAACGTATTGATGAGATGACAAAACGACCATTTCCTCCAAACCACAGGTGTGAAAGTTACCAACGTCTTCTAATCCTGTTGACACAGAATATACCTGTTATAATAAGAATATAAAGTGTCTACAAATAGCTTGCTTTACTTCTGACCAACAGTCAGAAACCAAAAGATATTCCGTTTAAAATGTTTGGTCATCACAGTTTATTGAACCAGCTGTGGACTCATAACGAGTGTGTTGAGGTCAGTAATGTTTGTTCAGAGAGGCCTCTCGGTTCAAAATGTCTGCTTGGAAACAGGAAACGTGTGGATTTATACGTGTTGGGCCTTTAAGCCTCTGCTGATCTTCTTTAAAGTGAAGGAAAATAAAAACCATTCATTCGTTTTGCATCTGAAAGCTCAGACTTCTGTGTTTCACATCGTGTACGCTCGTGTCGCGGGTTGATGACATCATTAAGTTGCGTTATGTCATATATATATATATATATATATATAATTATTATAATTTATATATCATTAAGGTTTCAATTTATAACAGTTTCTGTAATTTAGTAATTTAATGAGTTTCAGCTCAGGTTGGTCTGATTTTAGGGAGATGAAGCATTTGAAGATGATACAGGAAGTGATGTCATAATAAACAAAAATACCAGTGTAGGCGCTGCACGATGCAAATAAACATCATCATATCTCAAAAAGTTAAAGATGCACAAGAGTTCAATTCACTTGTAGAGAGTTTAGAAATGTTTAGTTCATGTTTCTACATTCAGAAAAGATCAAAATGTTTTATGTTTTTATTCAGTAAAATATGATGAAGAAACGTCAGATTTATGTCATTCTTTTAATTTATGACACAATTTCAATACTTTTATAAATGATTATGACTGACTGACTTGCAGAACCTTTTAAGCTGAGGTTGTACAGATTTTAGGGAGATGAAACATTTGAAGATGCTCCAGTTTCTTCTGCAGAGTTCAAAGGTTCAGAACATTTCACTGTTACTGGAGTGTTGTCAGTGTGCTCCAGCGCCTGTTGCTTAAGTAAAGGAGATTAGTAGTTATCCACCATGGTGGGAAGTAAAGTAACAGAGCCAACAAGTAAAACCTGGGTGAAATATATATCTAGCAGCAGCTTACAGTACACAGGCCTGTCTGGGAGAGAAACAGTAGAAGAAAAGCGACCTTGGACCGGGCGAGGAGACGCTGTCGAGCTCCACATCAATATTTTAACAGGAGAGTTGACACATCAAAAAAAGAGAGGGAGAAGACGAAGGAGGCGAAGAAGAAGAAGAAGAAGAAGAAGAATGCCCAGCGATTCCAGAGTCATTTAAAATTCATGCACGCATCATCGCCGCCATGAATATTCATCCAGAGATGAATATTTAAGTGCGACTCCTATGGAGAAATTAGGTTCATCTTTACACTTATCAATAATTCGCAGGCCAGGTGAGTCTCATCGGCCGCTAAATAAATCATGTCTGCACACACACACACGCATACACACACACACACATGCATACAGGCACACGCATACAGGCACACACACGCGCACACACACACACGCATACAGGCACACACACACGCGCACACATTCACACACACAAGAAAAGTTTGGACAAAGAGACAGACAGAAAACAACACAAAGTTGTGTGTGTGTGTGTGGGGTTGCAGCAGTGCCTTCTGGGTAAGCAAAGGGGGTCAGAGGTTCGAGTGTGTGTGTGTGTGTCAGTGTGTGTGTGTGTCTGTGTGTGTGTGTGTGTGTGTGTGTGTCTGTGTGTGTGTGTGTGTGTGTGTGTGTGTCTGTCTGTGTGTGTGTATGTGTGTGTCTGTGTGTGTACGGGGCCGGCTAGCTCAGTCGGTAGAGCATGAGTCTCTTAATCCCGTGGGTTCACACCCCAGGTCTGGGGACTCCAGAGTTTGGAAGTCGCTTTGGATAAAAGCGTCTGCTAAATGCCTAAATGTAATGTAATGTAATGTGCGTGTCAGTGTGTGTGTGTGTGTGTGTCTGTGTGTTTCTGTGTGTGTGTGTCTGTGTGTGTGTGTCTCTCAGCGCAGTTATGTAGTTTCTTGTCTCTCATGCTAACGCTGTTCCTGCTGTCTGTCCTCTGTGGAATATTTGACATTCCTGGTCCTCAGAGGACAGACCCTGATGACTCTGGAGCTAACAGCAGTACGTTAGCATGCCAACATCAGCTTTAAGCTCTTATTGCTAAAATGTTAAATGTTAAAGTGAAAACCAGATCAGTTTATTTTCAGTTAGATTAATTAATGTATCAGGAGTTTATTTTCAATCTGCAGACGAGTGTCAGCTAATTAGCTTTTAGCTAGAAATGCTGTGGTGTGTGTGTATTATGGTTTGTGCTACATGCAATAAATGTAAGTGCCACTGGTTTGGTGACACTCTCTCAGCTGCTCGGCATTATGGTCTGAAGGACGTGGACCCCCCCCCCCCTGTTGCAGACAATGTTCTTCTAATTGTGCTTTCATTTAGCTCTTAAAGTTAAATACACTTTTCCCCAAAACATATATATATATATATTTATTTTCACTATCAGTGTCTGCGTGCATCTGTGTGTGTGTGTGTGTGTGTGTGTGTGAAGGGCAGACGAGGATGACTCAGATCTCTAATCGTAACACATGCTGTTACTCTGTCTCGTTTGGCTGCAGAGAAGCCACTACACACACACACACACACTTCTCTATGATATGGTTATGAGGGAGGCTGTGTCTTGTAATCCCATTCTCCTTGGTAAGGATGAAGATGTTGTGTGTGTGTGTGTGTGTGTGTGTGTGTGTGTGATGGGGGAGACAAACATATGACAGTTGAATGAAATGTGGGAGGACATCATTTACTCTCTCTCTCTCTCTCTCTGTCTCTGTCTCTCTCTGTCTCTCTGTCTCTCTCTCTGTCTCTCTCTCTCTCTCTCTCTCTGTCTCTCTCTGTCTCTCTGTCTCTCTCTCTGTCTCTCTCTCTCTCTCTGTCTCTGTCTCTGTCTCTCTCTCTCTCTCTCTCTCTGTCTCTGTCTCTCTCTCTCTCTCTCTCTCTGTCTCTCTGTTTTTCAGGAGCTGCCCAGTGAAGGTGAAGGGGAGGGCAGAGGACCCCAGTTCAGCCAGAGTGTGGATGACCTGCCCCCGGAAATAGGACCATGATCTGAAGAGGGCGCCGCACACTGAACCCCGTTCTTCCTCTCCTCCTTCTCCCTGTCTTTTTTTATTTTTCTTTTCTTTTATAATATATTTACGGAGGGTGACAGCCTCTCCGCCCGGCTGCTTCCACCAGTGAGAGGACACATCGGAAGAGACCTGACATTTTAAAGGAGGAAGAAATCCATCCATCCATCCATCCATCCATCCATCCGTGACCTCTGACCTCGCCACTCCCCCTTGCCCCCTCCCACCAACAACACCGGAAACATGGGGAGGAAAAAGATCCAGATTCAGAGGATCACTGATGAACGCAACAGACAGGTGAGCACCAATGAAGTGGGAGACGGGTGTAATAACTTCCTGATTGAACATCAGGGATCAGCAGCTGATTGGAGGTTCATTAACTGACAGGTGAGAGCAGGTGTTCACATGCAGGTGTGTCCTCTCGTATAACAGAACATGCAGAGGCTGTAATAGTATATTCTAATGATGTTATCATGCATCCTTTGCAGTCTGGTGGTCCTTATCTTTTGGATTCATGCAGACACAAGGGGTTAACTGCAGTGGGAACCTGCAGCACAGGTTGTCAACAGATGAGAAGCTCCACCCTGCACCCGTCACTGAATAAATACTTCCACATTTGCGAACACATAGTTTGGTATCATATCATCACGCGTGCACAAATCACATGAAATCTGATCTTTTTTTAAACCACTTTCATGTGTGATTCTAAATCTGATGCGAGTCACGTTGTTTTGCAGTGCAACGTCCGTCAAATCTGAATTCATGCAGCTTTCATGTCACCGACATACATCACAATCCTGCACGTCCACCTTAAACGCTGACTTCTGAGGCCTCCGTGTGTACTTCCATACCATGTTGTTGTTGTTTTGTGCATGTGGGCCAGTTCACATGATCTTTTATCTGAATTTAGCTGAAGCTTGCAGTGTGAACGTAGCCTTTGTAGGTTTCTTCGATCAGACTGCAGGTTTCATCATGATGGCGTCTGTTGTCGAGCTATAAATGACACAACTATCCAATGAATCTAATGTTTAACTGGCTTGAACTCCCTGTATTACTTAATATTCCTGTCATCCATCCTGCTCAGATCTGAGAAAAGATCATTTCCACTCCTCCGCGACTGAATTCCACTGCGGTGACAGAAAACTGCAACTCATGCGATAACAAATTCCCACGGGGATCCTCGCTGTTTTCTCATGTCCCGTGTCGCATGAACAGCAGAGTGGCTGCTCCTCTCCTCCACCCTGCAGTGGGAAGGGAGCAGGAAAGTATAATATTCCCCCTAAACACCGCTTCAGTCCCTCTGGTTACATCAGCTGCATTGTCAGAGGATGAAAGGGTAAATGATCCATCTAGAATGAGTCAACTGGTAAATGGGCTTCGCTCCATTGAGCAGATTGAGTAATGGATTTGACGTGCCCACCTTTTAAAAAGCAGAGAGGGACGGAAGCAGAGGAGCACGGTGCCGGGCTGAGAGCGAGCCGGCCGTGGGGTTTGGAAATCATCCTCGGTTTTCTCCTCGTCAATCTGTGCAGGTTGCATTTCCATAAAGGAGAGCAAACTGCGCCTGCAGGGGTCAGAGGAGTGTGATGGCTTGTTATTCATCAGCACACAATTGGACATAAAGCAGGAGGAGGAGGAGGGGGTGTGCGACTATTTCTGCTCTGGCAGGCTCTGGTTAATGGAGCCAGCGTTTGCATCAGGTGTCCCAGCAGTGTGTCAATAAGGCGATGCGCTCTGCGGTGATGCACGGCCAGAGTGTCTGAAGCTAAGATTACTCATTGACCAGCGAGCGGTTCCTTAACGTTCACGCTTCACATTCAGTGTTCATCTGGTTCTCGTGTCGGTGCGACAGGATTCAGTTCTTCACAGCGAGTCGGCAGCATCTGAAGTGGAGCAGAGGCTCGCTCGGTGCTGCTGCAGCTCATGAAAGCTTTCTGAAAGGAAACCAAAAAGTGAATTTGTGGCGTACATGCAGCCCGTCACCCTCCTACGTGTTGATTCAGAGATGCTGCCATAAGCTCCGCTAAATAAACAGCGTTCAGAGTGTGGGCCCCGGCTGGAAGCATGACAGCGTTTCTCTGGGAGACAAAGACAGAAGCTGCCAGTGTTTGGACGGATCTTCATGGGGTTTTTATTTATAGATGGTGCAAAGATAACAGAGAGAGGTGTTCTCATGACACTGTGACCCTTCAGGCTGCAGCCGGGAAGCCAGACTCAGGCTGGACGACGTCTGGTGTGTCCGGGGGTTCTGCTCTGCATGTTCAGGGTCGCACAGAGCTGGAAACTCCTGATTCAATCAGAGGAAAAGATGGTTTCAAAACCAGTTTACTTCTGAAATAACTTCTCACGCTTTGCAGCTGTGCTGAGTGTGACATTATAAGAACGTGTTAAAATGGGAATTTACAGCTCTTTCATTCACTTTACAAATCGGTGGATTCGATTGGGCCGCGTTCAGCGTGTTCCCTCCGCGGTGTTAGCGCTTTCTTCACGTTCACATTGACGCAGGTCTCCAACAAAGACTCCTCAGCATCCGACTGTGAGCGAGCAAACGAAAGGGAGATTTATAGCTACAGGAAACAGCGAGAGGAGGTTGTGGTTGTCAGTGGTGGTTTCCTCATCCATCTGCCGCACAACCACAACCTCGCCAAGACACACACACACACACACACACACACAAAACCACTCGCCCCCTTTCTTTCTTTCTTTCTCGCTCTCTTGACTGAGGATGTCTTATTCTTCAGTTGCCATTGGTTACCTGGCAATTCTGCTCTTAATGTCAATTACCTCCAGCTTGTTTATCCATTGTGGCAAACACCGGGATCGAAACATGGACCCCAAGTCGCTCTCACTTCCTCTGAGAGCAGAAGAACCGGGCTTTTATTGGGAGGCTCGGAGTGGGTTTGTTTGTTCTCACATCGGAGGATGACCTTATAACTTGTCAGGAGAGCTGCTGTTGTTGTTGTTGTTGTTGTTGTTGTTTGCAGTGGTTTGTCTCTTCATCGCTTCAACTGCTCTCGTCATCCTGCACAGCCGTAATTTCCTCCCTTTCCAACATCGCCACATAATTTATCAGAGAGAGAGAGAGAGACAGGAGGAGGAGGAGGAGGAGGGGGTATGTAGATAGACGGAGAGATAAAGATGGGGGGGTGGAGAGCGAGCGGGGGAGGTAAGATGATGGTAGCAGTGTGTGATGAGGTGGGAAATGGGGGGCGGAGGGGAGGCAGGAGGGGAGTCGGTTGCCCATGGATACGACCCCGATATAATTTGATTTGTGGCAGCAGGAAGCAATGAGTGAGGGAGCGCGAAAGGAGGGGGGGGGGGAAGAGAAAACGAGGGCGAGAAAAATAAGAGACGAAGGAGGAAGAGAGAGAGAGAGAAGGAGGGATGAGAGGCGCTGAAGGGAAAAGGAGCAGGAGATGTGAGAGATCTCGCATGGCTGCTTGTTGTCGCGTTCATCCTCCACGTCTCTTTTCTCCCGCTCTCTCTGTTCCTCTCTTTCTTTCCTCAGTCAATTCATTTCAGTTAGGTTCAGTTCAGACCTGCAGAGCCGCCTCCAGCCTCTGTCGGCGCAGGTGAACCTCGGCGGCCATCGCAACCGCTGAGATCTGCTGTTTACCTGTTGTTAAAGCTCACAGCGTCAGTTCACGGCCCCGTCGACGAGCTTTCACAGAGACGTGTTCACGCACTGACAAACTAATCACAGCGCTTTGAGGTTCATTTGCACAATATAAAATTGTTGTTTTATAAATAAATAAAAGTGAATCAATCGCACTTTATTTGTGTAGCACGTGAGAAGAGAGTCAGACCACAACTCCAAGTCAGGAACAATAAATAAATGTAATCGCTTTAATAATTAAAACAATAATAGAAAAGATATGAACATGCGTGTGGATTTGTTTATTGTTGACTGTAGTAGCCTAAGCTCTGCCGACCCGCCGTCATTATCTACTCTGACCTCGTATCGATCCCCGTCACATCGTCTAAGACGTGTTGATGTCACTCGTGGGCGTGGCCTGAAGAGCGGCGTGCCGCTTTTTAACACCTTCATTTAATTGCAGCATCCCGTCTACGTACACACTTTGTATTTGCATATCTCCTGTATATATATTCATATATATCTCAAACAGCAGTACCTGAAACCTCTCCTTCTTGCTGTTGTCTTAATCCCTCTCTCCCTGTGTGTATGTGTGTGTGCGCAATCCTGTGTGTGTGTGTGTGTGTGTGTGTGTGTGTGCGCGCAATCCTGTGTGTGTAATCCAAACAAAGCCAAATCTCTCTGGATTGTAAATACCAGTTGGTTATAGAGCTGGGAAGCACTTCTAAAGCCAACCAGCAGACAACAAGGGACCCGGTGCCTCAGCAGCACTCCCAGTTCTGTTCTGCTTGTTCAACTGAGGGGGCTCGTACAAGTGTGTGTGTGTGTGTGTGTGTGTGTGTGTGTGTGTGTGTGTGTAAGAGAGAGAAATAACGTGTGACAGAAGGAGAGTGTGGAAAAGAGAGCAGGGAGAGAGTGTGTGACATAGAAAGAGAGCATGAAAAAGAGCATAACAGAGTGTGAAAACGACGAGGAGAACGAGTGTGACGGGAGAAAAGGAGTGTGTGTGTGTGTGTGTGTGCGCGCACTATAAACTGGGTACTTGAAAGAGAGCATGTTTAGACTCTCTCTGAAGAAATAGTCCCGAACGTAACAGACTATAAAAACTGCAACTTGTCATTTTTACTCTTTGTTTTTTTGGGCAAATAAAACCTGATTTACCTGATGACCCGTGGGCTTTAGAGGTGCTGGTGGGAACACAGCCAGGCTAGCTGTTTCTGCTAAGCTAAGCTAACTGGGTCCCGGCTTCATCTTCATATTTACCAGATAGTGGGATCAATTTCTGCCCGTTCTTGTAAATCTATGGCTCATCTTTTGCAGATTTTTTTAAAACCAAAAGCAGCTTCTTTTTTTTTTTTTTTTTTTTTTTTGCAGATTTTTCTGCAGATTTTATGTCCCCACGCATCTGAAATGTGTTGTTTTCCGGCTACAAGAAGACACTGTTAACCAGGAAACTAGATCCCTTTATCCAATTATTGATTTTTCTGTATTAACAGACTCGTGTCCACTCCTGCTCTCTGTTCCTGCACTGACGCTGATTTAGTTCAGGGCCGTTTGGCCTTTTGAGACCCTTTAATCAAACACTTTTTATTATGTATCACAACATTTTTATGGTGTTGTGGTCGTCTGACATCAGGAACACATGTAGGGTGGGAGCAGCTGTAGTCAAACACAACGTCCGAAGGGTTACTGGAATGTTATTCTGAACAGATCTCGTGTGGTTCCGGCTGTGATCATGTTATCGGCCTGTGTTTTATGTAAATTTTCCACGCGTTTATGTTCAAACTCTGCCGTCCAGCAAGACGTTTTCATCTCTTGCAGTAAGTTTCTGTAATCATCAAACATTTAGGGCAGAGGGACCTCTTCTTGTTTCTTAAAACAAGAAGGTCAAAGTCAAAAGGGTGAGATAATTCCCCTGGAGACGCGCATCAGTATTGTGAAACATGGGAGGACACATGCACATTATTCAGCTTTCTTCCGTGTCTCCTCCCCAACAGGTGACGTTCACCAAGCGGAAGTTTGGTCTGATGAAGAAGGCGTACGAGCTGAGCGTCCTGTGCGACTGCGAGATCGCCCTCATCATCTTCAACCACTCCAACAAGCTGTTCCAGTACGCCAGCACCGACATGGACAAGGTCCTGCTCAAGTACACCGAGTACAACGAGCCGCACGAGAGCCGGACCAACGCCGACATCATCGAGGTAAAGCGTGGGAGGGATGGGGGGGGGGGGTTACAGGGGCTCCTGTAACACGATGACATGATTTATGTGTGTGACAGTGTATTCTGGTTGATCCTGGTCCGTGTCGGTGCGTCCTACCAGTGCTCGGTACTAAAACAGTTGATTTTCCCCGGCGGGATCATTAAGATTGAACCTAAACTAATCTAATCTCGTCCTCCGCAGACTCATCCAGACTTAATTAAGTCTAGTCCAGTCTATCAGCGCCCCTCCAGGTCATTTCAGTCCAGGCTGCTTTTAACTGGGTGTGCTTTTGGTCCAGGATGGTCTGAAGTTACTGAGTTTTACCCCAAAACATACCCAGATTCTTTTGAGATAATTGTTAGCTAACGGTTTATGCTAAGCTAATCGACTTTATCTAGCAGACGGATGTGAGAGTCCATCCTCTCGTCTAACTCTCAGCAAGAACGCAAATATTGAGTCAAGCTCTGCTGCAAACGAGCTGTTGAGCCCCTTTTTGAAGCTACTAAACTCCAGATTGATGCACATTTTTCAAATGTTTTTAAATCTATTTGACATATTTTTCTTATGTTACACACACACACACACACACACACACACACACACACACACACACACACCTCCCTTTAAATGTTGACCACGCTGCTGGTGCACTGTGTGCTGGTCCGCTCTGGTCCAGTTCGGAGTTGTTGAGTGTTGTGTACTGCGGGACTCTGGCGTACTGCCTGCTAGCTTGCAGTGAAAGCAGAGGTAGGGACAGCTGGGCCTCCCCCCCCCTCCCCTTACCCCTCTGGCATTGGCCCCGTTGTTACCCAGAGCCCTCTCCAACAACCACAACAACAACAACAACAACAGCGACAAGTCAAAGGACGGCTCCTGGCGTCAACTGGAAAACCACCTTGGCACAAAATGGCCGCCAGACAGAAGAAGTGTGCAGGGAATCGTTTACTTCACGTTTTTCGGTTTTTGTAACAGGAATAGATGCTTTCCTGACGTCTGTCCTCCCTGTGGGGGGGGGGGCTTCGCTGGAGTTCGTCAGGCGAACACGGAGCACATTCACATGCCTTGCTGACCCTTTTATACATAATGGCCCTCTCATGAATTGAACAGGAGATGGTTGGGTGTGCTTCAGCGAGCCGTGCACGCTGCAGCGCAGCACTTAGGCTTCACGTGGAGCGAGGACTTGACGCTGGAGCTTTGTCCTCACCTGCTTCTTTCCACGTATTGCTGTGGTAGTGCGTGATCGCTCAACCGCAAACAACTGCCGCACATTATCGTCACGTTGGA
The DNA here is from genome assembly GCA_036024295.1 of Nannoperca obscura. Taxonomy (NCBI): domain Eukaryota; kingdom Metazoa; phylum Chordata; class Actinopteri; order Centrarchiformes; family Percichthyidae; genus Nannoperca; species Nannoperca obscura. Next base: position 11,870 of record JAVQJL010093351.1, read on the forward strand.
AGTCATCTTCCAACCAGAGCACACACACAAAGCAGGCAGGGCAAGCTGGTTGGTTTAAAATGGAGTTGAATTGGCCACATTATTGTGGAATCAAACCATTTGTTCTCCACATCTGTATCCAGGGTCAGACTGCATGAAGTAATACTGTGTGTTGGTTATAATCTAAGAGAGAGAAAACACAATGATGTGAATTCCCAGCTGCTCCTGAACCCCCCGTGTGATCGACAGAATATTCCAACAGAATTTAATATCAATTTTCAACCATTTGCTCTCTGCCAGTTTTGAATTTACGTCCTTTACTGTCTGAGCAAAGCGATACCTGCCGGTTTCCTCAGGAGCTCTGAGCTTTGACACCAAATGATGAGTTTGATTTCCCCTCTTTTTGGAAGGCTGTTTGATCAAATGTGTTATTGGAAGAAGCCCAGAGGCTCCAGAGATGGTTTGATGCATCTCATAAACCCCTGGGAGGCTCCTCCGACCTCTCACTGCTGCTTTAAGGCATCATCCTTTTCCAAGTTGTCTGACGCCATCCACAAACACCCAAATCAATTGCTAGCTAGTGTTCTGGAGGTGTTTCAAATGCAGATAATTGCCCCCTTCAACTGCAACGGTTTCAGGTTTTTAGGAACCAAAGAACCGTTCTCTCCTTCAGTATTTCTTTAACCTGCAGTTTGAGGCTCTTGGAAGATTGTTTTTGGAAAAGTTACCATCTACACGTGAACAACTCGACGTCGGCAACAGAACCTGGAAGTTCCAGTTTTTGGCTCTTTCAGACATTTTAAAATGAGAAATTAGGGTCAAGGTTAGATCCTGACCCTCCAAAGTGCTGCACAGCTGCTGCAACTTGTACAGCAAGTGATGAGTTCTGGGAGTTTTTTTTAACAAAGTTGAATGACTAGTTTTTTAATTCAATCACTTATTGCCTGAAGAACCACGGTGGTTTGACTGTTGAGTGTGTGTGTGTGTGTGTGTGTGTGTGTGTGTGTGTGTTGGATTTGATGGGCGGACTGAGGTAGCAAAGTTTGACGCGATATTATTTTCACCTCAACTCCACTTTGTCTGTCACGTCCTCTCTTCCTTCTCTCCCTTCCTTCCCTTCCTCCCTAACCTCCTGATTTACTCTCCCTTCTTCTCTTATCCTGCTCTCTTCAGTGTGTCAGCAGCAAAGCCTTTCTGTGAGCTGTATCTTCAGCTGCAGATGGCGCTTAAGTGTGTGTGTATGCATGTGTATGCGTTTGTGTGTGTGCGTGCACGTTTGTGTGTGTGTGTGTGTATGCGTGTGTGTGCGTGCCATGGCAGGGCGTTGGACTGCTTCAGGCCACATCAGCTCAAGCTCCACTGGCCCTGTTTGTATGCGTACATGTGTTTGTGTTTTCAAGTGTGTCACTCTGTCTCTTTCTTTATGTGTGTTCATTTATATGTGTGTGTGTGTGTGTGTCCACCTCTCTCTCTCTCTCTGTTTGCACGCTCTGCAGTGGCCCATGAGGACGCCTCATACAATATTCAGGCCTGGTGAGCCTCTCGGTTGTGTGTCAGCATCTGTGTGTGTGTGTTGTACATGGGAGCTTCCCTCCAATACCAGCCTGTATACTGCCCCCCCCCCCTCTCTGTAGTCCAGCGGGCATTTAGCAACTTTCTCCAGCGTTTGTCCTCAGCTGTCCCCTTTGCCATGTTTGTGCTGCAGCACACAACTCTTTGTGAAGCGGGTGTCGGCGTGAAGACGAGAGAACGTGCTCAAAAACTACATTTACTCTGCAATAAGCTGTAACAAAACGCTATTTCAAACTACTGCAACACATTTAATTTAACGAGACTGTGACATGTTATGTGTGTAAAACCTTAATCTGTGAGGTAGCTAGTAAATACAGCCAAAACAGTACAATGTGTAATATTTAGCTCTAAAATGTAGTGGAAATTGGTTCCTACTGAAGATGTACAAATATGAAGTTTTATTTATTTATTTTTTTTTTAAATTTGGGCATTTGTTGGGACTATTTTCAGCGGCGGATGAGAATGTTTTGAATGTCTGTACCTTTTTTTAATTCACCTGAACAAAAAAGCTTTTATTGAGATTTGATTGGATATTTTCTGGTCTGCTCTTCTCTGGAAGGCTTTTACTGTGAAAGTTTTTGGCAGGAAGTGTTGAGATTGAGAAAGATGTATATGTTTGAGCAGACGAGGTCATTGTTTAATTTATCTCTTAACTTGTTATTTAACACCGTGTGTGTGTGTGTGTGTGTGTGTTCTTGGGTCATACGTTGTACCTTTTTGAAGGACATGACTGGACACACCTGACACACATACGTCGTCGAGACTTTCAGGGGGATTCGGAGAAGTTCAGCCAGTGTTACAGTACGGGGGGGGGCTCCGTGAGTCTCTCCAAGCAAGTGCTTTGGAGTATAAATTATGAAGTTTGGATGTAGTCACGCAGACACACGCACACTCGTGTTGGTGGATGGTCACCCTGCGTGCACTGCACATGCACGCAGCAATGTCCCTGTATGCTTAGAAGCACTCAAGGTGTGTGTGTGTGTGAGAGACATTACTTCACTCCAAAGCAAGGCTGAGAGGTACAACATATGCACACACAGCCTCTCTCTGGATGCACGTGCTGCTTGAAAGTTTGTGTGTGTGTGTGTGTGTGTGTGTGCAGCCTTCCCCTCCTGCCGGAGTGTGTTAATCCGCTCGACTGCAGATCCCAATCAGGGCGAGGGAAGGAAGGAAGGGGCGCGAGGGACAGCGGGAGCATGAGCGAGATGCTTAAAGGAGCTGCGATGAATGTGCCGAGGAGAGAGAGAGCACGACCAGGAAGCGGAGAACGGGTACGCCCTTTTTAAAAAGGCAGATCTGACCAATCGAGCGTCGCCGCGGCGGCTTACGGACTTTGGGAACCGCCCAGTTTCTCGCTCGCGTATTGAACACAACTCCACTTGACAGGATTTCACCGCTTAAGTAGCTGATTTTTGTTTGCCTCCATTATAGCCTAATAAGCTAAAATACCCCCCCCCCCCCCACACACACACACACACAGGTTGGATGCCTCTTGTTGCTCCTCCTCAGCTAATCCTTCTTTGCCATCCGAACTCCTCCGAACACCTGTCATGTCCCGAGCTCCTAATCTGGACTGGACGAGGTCACTGGAACGCCTTTTCCTTTACACGTGCACGCTCGCTCGTCTCGGATCAGCTGATCACTCTCACTAGGAAGTTTAGGTTTGTTTAAAAAGCCCTTTTATCAGAAAACAGCATGATGCCACAGCTAGCAGTGAGGACACGGAGGTCATATTTTGGGAGATGTGAGGTGTTGAGTGATATCATAAGGAGTTTAGATTCTACAGTTAAACACACATTACACCTTAAGGTTGATTCTCATATTTATTTCTTCATATTTGAGTGTTTTTAGGCAAGAATCTACATAAATGAGTGCAGAGAAAACATTAACACATTAAAAAAACTAACAAATTGGCCTCAAACAATATAAAACAAAGTAAAAGATTGTACCATGCACCACCAACCTCAGGTCTCTGATAAAGGCCAAGAAAACCTTCTGTAGAATAATGTATGAAGATAGTTTGGAGGTCGCACTCATAAGGACGGCATTCAATATTACGATTTCATCCATATTTTAGAAAACGGACGCCTTAAAGATCATCCGATCATCTAATCTTTTCATTTCTGCTCTCAGCTGCGTCAACAGAACATAAAGTGAGATTAAAGGGGTCATAGGAAGTAAGTTCTCATCAGTGCAATAATCACTTTTGTTGAAATTCAAGGTCAAAGAACTTCACAAAGATGTCTTCTGTGGTGAAATCCTGATTAATGACTCCACTGTAAAGATATAAAGATGCTTGGAGTCCTTGATTGATGAATTAGTTCAGACTCATTTCCAGACAACTCAAAACAGACTCCACCTTCTCCACCCGTAGTTCAGCCTCCGTCAGTGCAGGCGAGCGCACACCGATCAGCACCACACGGTCGGCTTCCTCTGTAACCAAGCACGTCATCCCGAGGCCTCCCGAGAGCCGGCGAGAGCAGAGGTGCATTAACCTCTCGGATAAATAATTCCAGTCGGAGCTGCAGGGGTGATGCAGGCGGTCGGGTGGGGAGGGGTTGTGAGAACGTGGAAACAATCTCCCAGTAAAGGCAGAAGAATCTGCGTTTGTCTCTTCAGTTGATGCACAATTTGATTCTGAACATGAAAAAGCACTAAAGACGAGGAGTGTGACTTGCCGGATCCTTTTTTGGGTCTTCTTTCCCTCTGGTTTGCCAACAGATGGCCTATAAAATAAATTTGGACATTTCACAATAGCGGGTGTGTTTTTTTTAGTGAGCAGTAAAAGGAGCCGGCGTCTCACAGCTCGGTGGGTTAGTGACACAAGAAACAACTGCTGATCTATAATACAACATCTGAGCGGCTCAGGGGCTGTGCACAGACTGTGTGTGTGTGTGTGTGTGTGTGTGCGCTTTGAGACTCTGCTACCTGAGTCCTTCTGGGTCCATAGAAAGTACACAGTCTTATCTAGAAACACACAAAGATGCACACACACACACACACAAAGTTAAACTCGCATGTGTAGAGAAGAACGGAGGGTCCACCAGGTCCTCCCACATGACTAAGGACAGACTGAGTTTCTGCACCAGTACCAACACAAAGCGTTCTTCACATCTACCTTTGAAGACTTTACTACAAGAGAAGACGTTCGACAGTCTAGTTTTATTTAAACCTCCCTGGTCTTTACACTTTGACCACAACATGGTAGGAAGAGTAGGAAATAATGGATCCCTCTTCCAGGATGGACAGACATGCAATAATAAAGAATATAAGCCTGGAAACACCTGCAGCTTCCAGGTGCTGGCAGGAAGACGGCAAAGTCCAAAGTGCAGAGACGACACAAGTTTCCACTACTGGACATGTTTTCACGCTACAGGCGCATCTCGCTTGGTACCAACAAGTACAGAGGACTGATAACCAGCACAGAAGGGGAGCGGGTCGAGACAGAGAGCAGGGCAGAGAGAGAGAGAGAGAGAGAGGTGGGAGTATGAGGGGCAAAAGATGAGAGAGGAAGAGAGAAGCGAGGAAGATGAGAGGAAATGGACGACTAGGTGGACTCACATATGGAGACGTTCCAGAAGAGAAGAGATGTAAAGGGCGAAAAACACAGAAGGACGAGTGTGAGACTTTGCACTTTCCTGCGAG
>JAVQJL010093363.1:0-60881 GCA_036024295.1 Nannoperca obscura
AAACGAAACTCATACATTGTGGCGCAATGCGCATGTGCGGCCAAATGAATGACTTACTCAGTCTCTGAGAGGAGTAGTTCATATTAGTTCATAGGAAAGGAGTAGTTCATTGAACTACTCACTCATGAACTACACATCACTAGTTAATAGTTGCAATAGTTAGCTACTGTAAAAGCAATTAGCAATTGCTGAAATAGTTAGCTAAAAGTAATGGATAAATTGTTAAAACTGTTAGCTTGAAGTAACTGATACATTGTAAAAAAGCTAATAGTAAAGGATAAATGGTTGAAAAGTCCAACCACTCCAAGTGGTAGTAGTACAAATGCAAACTAGACCAAACTGACCTAAACACTGAAAGTTTATTGTCAGTTATCCACCTCTATATAATTTATAATCTTAGAACGCGTCCATTCATAACTAATTAAAACAATCACATTTGGAACATGGCAGGTTGTTTTGATAAAGAACTACTTGAAGTCTGACAGGGCTTTTCGGGTGAGTCAGACAGTATATTTCCTTGTCCATTATACATGCTTCTGTTTTGTCCTATATTGACCTCTACCACTGTTTACCACTGGTAACCAAAGAAACACACAAGCAAAAGATGCAATTCTTTTCACTTATGGTAGCAACATATATGTGACAGTAACTGCATCATAACACAGTCACATAGAAAGCTTAGCTGACATAATGCCTCTGCATGTGCTCCCCAAGCTTATCACATCCATCTGATGAATGGAGTAGATTAGATTGGGAGGCAGGCATGAGGAGAGAAAGGGGCAGAGGGCATGGACAGAGGCACCATGCAGCTTAATTCTCCCGTGCCTGTTCCTAAGATTATCTGCCATGATTTCCCGGCATAAAATAAAGATAGATAAATAAAACCCAGAACCATACTGAATGAATAACAATGAAAAACCATAAAGGCTCCTGGGCGTCTCCAAGTAATTTATTCACCATTTGCCGGAATACCTGGAGCGAGAACAATTCGGTGGAATTGAAGGATGAAAAAGAAATAGAACATTATGTTGTAGTTGATGGGTATAAAATTACACCTGCCATTAACTCTAAGGATAAAACTACCACGGTAATCAAATGATATCAAATGATGCCTCATCAATATTGATGCTTATGTGGTGGAAGGAGAAACAATGGCGCTTGATTAGTAGGTTAGGTTGGGTAGGATAGGTTGGCTATGATGCTTAAGAGCATGTGTTAGTTTTATTTTTCGATCAGATCAGATCTTTTGGAAGTTCCCAAACTGATAGATTTTCTGGAAATGCCACTTGCTCACATCTGCCCATAAATCTGTGCAGTACTTGAAGCGAGGCATAAATAATTATGGTAATTAAAGGGCCACACACAGGCCATGTCAGTGACTCCGTCCCATGAAATGAGTGGTGTTCAAAGGTTTATCTGCAGGCCTGTTGTATGAAACATTTGAAATTTGCATTCACATTCAGTCCACAGCAATCAGACAAATGGGCCTTAACTGAGATTGCCTCAGGATCAACCTGTCACCCAGCTCTGTTCTGCTTGTTTCTTGATCTCTTATACTAATTTGGGTTCATTTGTGGGAAACTGCAGTAACTCAAAAGACAAAAAGGTAAAAATAAAAAAATAAAAAAGAAGAACACGCGTGAAGAAACCACTTCACCTGCTTTATCTTCTCACATATCTTGTCTTGTCCTATCTGCACTAAACGGAATCTGAACCTGAAGATTAGTACTGTCGGTGAAGAGATGACAGACTCTGCACAGCACAGGGCATGATGATAGCTAACACACTCACACAGTGACAGATGGATCAGGACTAACCAGCAGACACCATTAAACCAAACCTTGTGGTGTTGAGTAGAGTAGCTAGTGCAGCGAACAAGACACCTCCATCACTACTCATAGAGGAAAGCGCTGTCAGCCAGCTCTTTAATGACCACTTACAGCAGAGGGATGGGCAGAGTCCAGCTCGCACTCTCCCACCTCCAGCAGGAGTTATATGAAGATAGAGCCAGTTTTGGCTTGTTGCCCTGCCGTCACAGTCTCTGAGTCTGCGTTGCAAGTCCCAAGTCTGGGCAGAAGGATGGCGAGGGCTGGGCATGATGTCTGGAGGCTGGGCAGGGACTGGGGCAGCGCTGAGTTATGCTCCAGAGGAGCTCTGGTTAATGAAGGCAGGTCACTTGGACATCTGTTCCTGGTGAGCAGGAGAGACAGAGTAAGAGAGAGAGATTAGTAAGAAGCAAGAGGGGTTCAAATGCTTTCTTGAATATAATAATAATAAAACATTTTTATACAGCACTTTTTGTGGTATTCAAAGACATTGTACATGGGTTAAAATAATCATATATCCTAGACAACATAAAACAACACATTAAAACATCTAAAATGCAGAATGGTCATATGTTAAAGGGAAGTCTTAAAAATGTGAGATTTGAGTGTGATTTGAACTTGGACAGGTCAGGTCAGTGAAGTGGCGGATATGTTTGGGGAGACAACTCCAGCAAGAGGGGGCAGCTATGGAGAAGACTCTTTGGAATACAAACTACTTGATGCAAATTAGGGGCACGAGGTGCAGAGCCACGCATTCTACAGCATCCCACCTTTATGATCTAGCAACCAATCTGAGTCATGCTGACAGACCATATCTTTCCCTGCGCCCTCACTAAAACCAGGAGAATGTCACGGCGCTCACATTACCCTCACAAAGATGGATTCTGCTGCAGAAACATCACACGGGCTGCAGTTCAATGACTTTGCTAACCTTTTACACCAAACTAGGCCTGCAGCTAGTTGAACCAATGCTTATCTTAGTGAATAGTAGAGGGCTCTCATAACCTATTTGAACACACATAACCGAAGGACCATTCAATCTGTCAGAAACACTCAGATTTACATTACGAACTGACACACTTTGTGTGTGTGTGTGTGTGTGTGTGTGTGTGTTTGTGTTGGCTTTACTCATATGCAGAGGGATGAAAGGATAGTCTGAAAGACAAATATAAAAGGATTTCCAGTGAAAGAAAGTAGTGCCGTGATCCTTAGTAACCCAGTTAGTAAGTTAAAATTGTTGCTTTGACACTGACAGATTTGTACCCACACACACACACACACACACACACACACACACACACACACACACACATACAGTTTGACAGACATTCAAAGACTGCTGTCTAGGAAAGCCAGACAGGAGGGGGATAAAACAGCAAAGTCTCACTGGAATATAGTGTTCAATTGATCTACAACAACAGTTTGAGGTTTAAATCAAAACAAACCTACATATATATATATTTCTGACTATAGTGACAACTAACATTGGATGTAAGGGCAGCACGTACTGTATAGGAATAACAGAACGAGAATCTTGGTATCCACTTTAGGAAAGTAGAGCACATAGCAAAGTATCACAGTCTCCCCATTACTACATTGGATACATTGAGTCAGACAGGGAATGATCATGTAGCACTGTCGAACGTGACTGACTGAAAAGACAAGTGATATATTAGACTTTTTTTTTACTGTCCTTCAAGTCTCTTAGTTCTCCTTAAGTTGACATCTTTGAATAATATAATGAATGTGCATTGAAGATGCCTGGTCTTGTGGAATTATATCACATGTAGTATTTTAGGCCCTCACTGCCGCCTTATTTAGTTTCCCCTGCTGTGACAAAGACAGAAGAGGAGAAAAGACCTATGATAAGAAAGCTGGATGCAATGAAAAACTGGAAAATTGACTTATTATGCTTTGTGGATCATCTATCCTAGTCTGGACTTTGAGGACGTACACCAGTATGAAGGAAGACAGAGGACAGGTCTGATCCATCCCCTGCCTCGAGACCCTATCTCTGGGCAAAGCCACACAGACTTGGCCTTTAACTGGAGGCCACAGGGTGCAGAGTCTGCAGGACCAGATCCCTTTTTAAAAGCAAAGCTATCTTCTAAAGACAAATTCCTTCACAAAGCTGTGTTTCCTGGAGAAAGATAATGCTTTGCAGCTCTTTACCCATGATGCCACTGACTAAATCTCACATATAATGACAAACAACAGGGGGTGGGCATGAGTTAGAGGCAGTGAGACACTGACTTGGCACAGGTAAGGAAACTGAGGTCTTGATGCTCATGAATCTGCACTATTGAAGCCATTAACAAGCCACAGCATTTTGATAAAAACACAAATGCCTTTCATTCCTCTTCAAAGCTGTTACATACTGTAGGAAATCACACTAGATAGGTAAAAAAATATATATAACAGCCTTTCTTGAGCAAATCCTTGGAGTGTGAATTTTGCTTCACTTTCACATAAAGTACACTCAGAGTCTATACAAATGAGACTGTCTCTGGGGAAGGTGATTGGCTGGAGATTGCAGTGGCAAGGGTTCCCACTGAGGGACGAATGTACAACGGGGCCCTGAGGGGCCTGTTGGAGAAGGGCGTTTAGCCTCCAAGTGGCACCCTGTGGTAACTCTATCTCAGGGGTGGTGGGGGGCCCTCAGCTGGGGCTAAGTGGAGGTGTGTAAGTCAGTTTTCCTCCCCTCCGGCTGTACCACCTCCCCGGGTTGGGAAATAGAATTAGTGACTGATGGTTTTGGTTCTTTTCCTGCTTCCTCTGTTTGTCGAGTGGGAGCACTTTGTGTCGCATGTTTGAGATAACCTTGAAGGGCAATGTGACAGATAAAAGTGGCACCTAGGTGGGAATTTTATCACTCAGTGGGGAAGCCTTTACAATCTTTTCACAAGTTTAAACATACAGTACACGATTATAAAACAAAGTATTTCCTTTTCATGGCACTAAAATCATTATTGCAGTGTGCTATTATTATGTTTTAGTTTATTGAACGGGAACTACATAAAATAAAAACATACATTTCCAAGAAATTGGATGCACTGTGGAGAGAGAGCCTGTTTTCAACCTCAATTATTTTGCTATTTGTTTCACAACCACTGTCCAGAGTGCCGATTCAGGAGCTGTCCGAGGCACTCAGCACCAACAGAATTCCTGGTGGGGGAATTGCTGGTGGGGTGTGCAGTACTTTGCCATTACTGCAAGTCTTATCATTTGGGTCACATATTACCACCTGCTCTATTTTCTAATTTATTAGGTAGAGTTACACCTAGACTGCATTAGTTTACACTATGTGTACCTAATAAACTTGCAACTGTGTGTATATATCCTGCCGTTCCAACGACAAGCAACTGTCAGTTTTGCCTCTCCATGCTTGAATAGAAACATGTATGTTTCAGTGAAAAGTGTGCCATGTGAGTGCAGCAGCAGACTCAGTCTGACTGTCTAAACATGCAGGCTTTATTTCTCTTATGTCTGTGGCCAGTTTGAGGTAATTATTTCTCACCTTTCTGGTAGAAGCTGGTAGAGTATCTGAATTATGCTTGTATTGTGCTTTCTGCAATTTAGTTGCTAAGTCTCGGCAAAACAAAATTTAATGGACAGTCGTCAACATCAACAAATAACACAAAAATTACAAAGCAACATCAGCCCTTAAATAAAATGATAAGAATATGAATCTATTCTCCAAACTGTTGGATTCAGTGAATGGACAGGTGGCTATCCCAGCACACATTTAGAAAGAGGCAGGTTCCAGACGTACCGTCCACACTCATATTCACAACTACAGTGTGGACAAATTATCACAGTTTTCAGTCCACCTAAACAGCAGTGCTTTGAACTTTACAGGAAACACAGGCTCCCATTATCTCTCTGACACTAATCAGTATCACAGGTCAAAGTTGAGTCAAAATGACCTTCCTCAACGAAATGAATGGATAGCAATTTTGGGTGTGAACACAACATGACAGGACATTTAATTGGAAATGGAGGTAGAGTCGCTTAAGGTATTCGCCCTACTGTTAAACTGGTTGCCAAAGAATCAGCAGGAGAGGATTGGTGTGATGAGCAGTTCTCTAAAGGCTCGTGAGGCATGTTCACGGACATTTTCATTGGGCACAGACATCCAGATGAGGGACCATGAGGGCTCCACCTGTGATCATAACGACTGTATCTCTCAACTTATGTGGCAATGCATTTTCCTCACAGTAAACAGGGTTTGACACTGTTGCTAAACTAATGTTTCATCGGGCACTTGATCTCACCAGGAGAGTGAGAGTTTCACTAATGCACTTTGACATTGCTATATATGAACATCACGCTTCATCTCCTGCTTACAATAATGTATTTGAACTCATGAACACTACAGATTCACAATAAATTTGCATCACTACAGTCACTATGGATACAGTGACAATCTACATAAAATGTACTGTGTACCAAGTTCAGTTTGTGTGTAGAAAGGGATTGTTCAATTAAAAACATGATGCCACTGAGAATACTTTCTGACATGGTACTATTGTGATGTAGGCTTTGGATATGAGTGATACATTTATTTCTAATACTTTCTATATAGCCAAAACTCATTTCATAAAAATATGGTGAAACATGTACAAGACCTGCTCGCAAAATTAAACCTTATGTATCTATATCTTTATATAAAGAGATAGCAGTTGATTAGATGGGTTGATTTCCTGTTAGAACTCTGTTCCCTTATGACCTTATGAATCAAGTATAACACACTACAAACTAATAAACAAGCAATGTCGTTATTTGATTTTGTCTGTGGTGGTGTGCTTTGGCAAAAGGGCAAAACTCTGCAAACCCTGCTACATTTGATACTTCCTGTCAGACGTGTAAATAAATCTAAAGCTGAGTGGGATAAAGATAACAAGGTAAGGCAATGGACTGGCATCGTGCCACTTCATCTTTCACTCTCTGTCTTTCTGTCTTTTTCCAATCTCTCTCTGTCTTTGCTGCATCATTCTCTTCCACCCCTTTGTTGGGCAGTGAGCGATGTTGCCTTAAGTCCTGAAACATCAGAGAGGCCAAAAAGCAGGACAATAAAAGAGAATATATTCTTAGGAGCTTTCCAAAGCTTCTTAGCCACTGCCCACAAATAGCTGTTAACATCCTTTTTCATTGTTGAAAACATCCCACTTAGAAGGAGTAGTGTAACTTTGTAAAACAGACCTGATCAGTTTATAAAATTGATAAACTTCTCTTACTTCACTTTTCTCGATATGACTGATTTACAGTAATTCTCTTTATTATAGTCGTGCTAAACATAAGATACCACCCTTGATTGGATTACAATGGCAGTGAAGGTTATTTTCTTAAGAAAACTGCAATGTTATGAAATAGGAATGACAGTAAGAGTTGAAGTCATTCTACTGATGTACAAGAGACCACTTAACAGCATAATTTAACCTCTTTGGAAAAGCGCTTCTTCTTTCTTCCTATGATGAAAAGCGATTAGGCAATATGACACCTTTTCCATTCCTTAATGCAAATGTTTCATTCAGCCCAATTAGCCTTTCTTCCAGAGCGTACACTTCTATTCAAGCTGTCAGTTGGAAGAGCATTAGCCTTCACAACCTGTGTGCTTGAGGCCCAATAAGGAAGTGCCTCTCTCAGCCTCGACTACCGAATGCCAGACGAGCATGAAGAATTTCAAAATGATGATACGTACCTCTCTGAAATTTGGGACTGAAGAGTGACAAATGCAGCGGAAATGTCACAAAGAAATACTTTGGGCAACCAAGTTATTAGACATAGGCTACATGTAGTGCTGGTGTTATGTGTAAGTGTATGATTTTACTTTACTTTAAAATGCTGTATAAAAAATGGGATTCAACAGGCACATTACTTAGTAATTCTTTATAGTAATGTGATTAATGTGAATTTGTCATGAGTAGAATAAATTTGAAATCCAGGCATTACATTTTAGTTGCTAATCCCAGTAGCACTCTGTTACCACGGGTGGGGGGGAGATGTGGTAAGTGTTAGCTTGTGCAGGGACTGGAATTGTGAGGCAGCTGTTAACTTCTTGTAACAAGAAATGCACCTCCTATTAATTCTAAAATGTATTTATTTAATTACACATCTTGTCTTTTTAGCTGGCTTGCTAACATAGCTTGTTTGCTAACAGTGACTACAGCTGCTATTACCATAAATAGTAATAACAGGTGCAGTAATATGAGGAAATTATTACATTTTCAAGTAAATTGCCAACACAGTTGTAGAGTTTGCAAGTTCTTAATAACCATCCTTTTAGCCTAACAGTATGGTTTTTGATTCAGTATACATTTAGAATTGAATTTATGATTAAGCTACATAGCGTGTGTTGTAAATTCTGGATTCGTACTGGTGTATTTTCTTAAAGCTGGTGTTTCCATCATGAATGGTTTTCCTGGCTGTGACCTTGTCAGAACCTTGTCTGTCTGTCAGCTAGCTGCACTAAAAAGGCTAAAGCAATCTGGCAGCCTCCCCCGGATAAAAGGGTGGTGACAGGAGAAACAAGGGTGGAGGAGGGATGAGGGAGACGTGACCTTTCTGCTTGCAGAGAATTGTTTTTAGGTAAACAGCCTTTCAGAAATGAGCCAAACGACGGGTTGGCACACACTGTACTACAGAAGGTGGGTGCCTGATTTCATTCAAGTTTCATCAGTATTTTTGAGACTAAAATTCTCATGCATGATCTACAGTATTGTTACAAAATATGATCAAGAATACTATGAACCAAGGTAATTTCTTTTCTAATACAAAGTCCATATCTTTGGCATATCATGTCTCCAAGCTTTTAATTCCTTGGTTTTTATCCAAACAATATCGATGAAGAGCAACACATGAATGTTAAAAGCAAAGGATGAGGTCTCCTGACTAAACCTTCTATTTATTCAGGTCTTTGTAAGTACTTGAGATTTCACTCATTTACGACCTCGCCACAATATGGCACTCTGTCCTTTTGAGTGAAACACAATGCATACTGATGTTGTCCTGGCTTACTAAGGTCCACACCACAGCACTGGCAGCTAATGCCACAGCGTTTGTGATGTAAAGGCAGTCTTTAAAAATGCACTAAGGTCTCCATCTGCGAGTGGTGGGGGGTAATGAGAAAGGCTCAGGAGAGGTCACCTATGCACAGCATCAGCAGTGATGACTTTATTGAGACACTCGTGGAGACGAAAACACACAATCCTTCCCTTCGTCTCTCCCCTTACACACACACACACACACACACACACACACAGGGCGAGCGCTCCCTCAACCAGAAAGGAGACTGAGATTGGAAATAAAGACCATCCTCTGTGTCTGAGGACTGTGAATGGGAGCAGTAATGTTTTCAATTTGAGCCCTGAGAGCAATAATGGAGCTCATTCTACACACCTAGATACTGTAGTATGGTTCGCCTTAAAGCTTTAGGATTCTATCATCCTTCACTCTCTCAATTTCTCTCCCTTTTAACCCACGGTGGGCTGTTCATGAAGGGATTCATTTGTGGGATTAGATGACAGGGCTCTTGTTGAGAAAAAAAATTGTGAAGAGAAGAGAAAGGGGATAAATGAATGAAGAGGTGATATAGAGGCATATTTCTGTTTGACTCTGGGTGTTATTTCAAACTCTGGCCTCTCACATTTGAATGACACCTGCTCCAAGTTGTTTCATTCATTCACACAGTATAGGAATTCAATTTCACAGCAGAGATTGAGTCTCGGGGCAAGTGTCCTGCATCTCTTAGCGTTTGACTGCAAAGAAGTGATTCATTCTTCGTCCGCTGGAATTCATTTGGGTCATGAAATGTAATCCAGGTTATTGTCTCATGCAGCCGCTGAGCTTCCACAAGTATCCCATGAAAGACTTTTACACACTCACTGGGGAAATAATGTGAGATCTAACTGCTGAACCGAAAGGGAATTGTGAAATATTCAGATCTGAAAAAAAACATGACTCCCTTTGTTGACTTGAATATATTGATATTATAAGTGATTGTGTCTCCTTGCTGTGTCAGTGCTCAGTAAAAAGTGCAGAAGTGGCACCAAAGGTGTCATAAAACCTGATCTGAAAGTGAAAACTCTAGATGGAAACTGGAATGTCATCAAATAAAAGTCCCAAGGACAGTGTGGAAGCACACTCTTTTGAGAACAACAAAGTGGTCACAACAACATGGCAACATCTCCGTTTTCATTCACGGCTACAGTCCCTACATCTGACAAAAGTGTGTGCAAGTACAGGGACGTGGGCGTCTGTCTGACCTTTAAGGAATAGATCTAAGAAGACAAAAGTGTGAAAAACGCAGAGAGAGAATAAGAGAGATAGTAAGGAGTAAGGAAGAGAGGCAAGATTAAATTCTTTTAAATGAATAGACAACGACAGTCGCCTTCCTTAAAACCTCCTGTTAATTCTGCGTGTCTGAATTTCTTGCTCCATCAATCAGAAACAAAGCCCCAGTCTGTGCAGACAAATGTAACCATTATTGCTTTTCAGTTTTGCCCTTTATGTCCATTTCTCACTGAACAAAGAGGCATCGGGGCATCATCACAATTTGCGTTTGTGTGTTTTTCATGGCCATCAAATAACAAAAGCTACTTGTCTGCATCCCTTCGTGCCCATCATTGTGTCGCCAACAAGTTAATCCCTTTGCCTGCTTGGCTGTAAAAGCCAAACAAACACTGAATGTAGCCTGTTTTATTGACATATCACTTACACAGTCTTTTGCCTTCTCCTAATATCATCAATGCATATAAATATCAAAAGTGCCACACATAGTTGATGCATGTTTCTGCTTTCTTGAGATCAGAACAGTTTCAGACGTAATAACAGCACATGTTCTTGAAGTGAGATCGATTATTCAGCAATCCAAATGCTTTTCAGTTATTAGTTTTAAATAATGTAGCACAGCCACTTAACGCTAATGCTAAAAAGCTATGATCAAAGAGAAACATTGTACTGATCAGATGATGCTGGTGATGTGGGATTGATGTCCTTGTGCATGTTTGTTATAGAGTGAAAGAAGTCTCAATAATATTTGCAAATGTGTATTACGTGATCTGCAAATGAAAAATGAGATTTGGAAACGTAAACAATGATTTGTCTGTAATTTTGGGTACGCATAAATGTGTGTTCCAATCCACATACAAATACCAAACAAGCATTAGTTTTACAAATGCACACAACTTAACTAAATATGTATATTTTACTTACAGATTTTTTACTTCAGCTTCTTTTTTGCTTTCAAAAAGCTTCCTGCACATATTGTTTAAGTCTACAAATCGTTTTTAATTTGCAGATCATATAATACACATTTACAAATAATATTGAGACTATTTTCACTCCATAGATCCTAGTGTCCTAAGATGAACATTCAGATGCACTTCACCTACAGTTTTAATGTTATGCCATTATTGGAAAGATATATGAGGATTCCCAAGATGATGCAGGATAATGGCTGATCTTAAGCGGGTATCCATCACTGGACTGTGACCGACACATAAGGTGCAGTTTGATTGGCCTGCGAGGACACAGCCAATAGGAGTCAGAGCTGCTGCATGTGAGGGATCCACTAGTATGGTTTGTCATCAGTGAGCCCAAACAAAGACGCCTTTCTGTGATGAGACTGTCATTAACTAATTAGGCAATCACTTTATTATTAGTCACTTTAGGGACAGTACAAAATTAGTACAGATTAAAAGTTTTGTAATTTCTCCTTTTGCTAGTATACATTTCGTTGGGAGAGCAGGAAGGGTCTTTTAACTTTTTCTCATTGCATGTTCATATTTTTATTTTTTCTTCCCTTGTGAGATTCTTTTTTTTTTTAAAGTCAAATGGTTACTTAAAAAGAATAATTTTCGAGCCATGGGTCAGACACAATTAGTACTTATTAGGGATGGAAATTGTCTTTCAAGTGCAGGTAATTTCTTTCACATGTCCAATGGTGGGTTTGCCATATTTTAGCAATTGCTAATTCCGCTTAAAATGGGCAATTTGTCAAGGGGAAAATTATGTTCCACTAACATGTTATGGTTTAAATACCATTTGAAATATTTAGATATATATATACTTCAATTGTCCATAGGACAAAACAGGACAGACAAGACAACACAACACAACATAATAATAGGGGGGGCTAGTCGAGTTCAACAACTTAGTTTATACCTTACATCAGTACATGTTGCTATCATGTCCCAGACTTATACAGTCCTATGGCACATACATACATATGCATACATCTCATTTAGTTTATTATTCTATTACTATTCAAATATTGTCCAACGAGAATCAATAGGGCACCTAGGCCATTATCATAATCCTTAAGGGTTGAGGCTGCACTCTCCATTGATGATAAGTCCAGGAAGTCCTTGAGCAAGTTATTTTTATTAAAACAGAATTATGCTCTTTACAGAAATGCTAGTGCAAGAATACATTCTAGTTCTTATATTTATGTTTTTCACTCTATTTCCCAGTATGCATACAGCAGGACATTGTGGAATGTGAACATTCAATATCACCCGTAAAATATTAGTCACCTCTGTCAGACTTGTTCTACCATTGGGCAGGACCTCATTAAATGCATGAGAGTACCAATCTTGCCACAGCCATGCCAGCACATTTCAGAAACTTGACTGGTGTAATATAGGCCCAGTGTATGACCTTCATTTGGATCCTTTTATATCTCACACTTTTGGACATCGATGCTGAAAGCTTCAGAATAGAGTCCCATTGGCCCGCAGTATGCCATATATCTCCTTCTCATTGCAATTTGGTGGGAATTGTGCTGTCAGGGAGGGATAGGCTTAATCATTTATATAAGACTGAGACAGTTCCTCACCCAATAGCAGCATCCCTTAGTTTGCCATTAACTACACTTTTAAATCTTAATTTAATTCCCTGGAACATTTAAAAAAAAAAATCTATATCAGCTGTTGGTATTGTAGAAATGCCGAATGATTCACGTCAAACTGCATTTTCAACTCATGAAACGGTACAATATCTCCATCCCTTATGCTCTGTCCAATCAGAATAATATATATTCGGCTATGGCCCCCTCCTCCAGCCATTCCCTACTACATATTAATCTTTGTAAGCCCATGATAATGGGAATCCTGCATTATATACTAAACATCAGGAACTCCCAGACCAACCTTGTTTCTAGATGGATTTCACCATATGAAATCTAATATGCACTTTTTGTCATTAATGGTGAAGAAAATTGTATCAAGTCAGTACTGTTACGTTATTTTGAGATATTGGGAGGAGGGTGTTGAGATTTTTCCTTTGTAATATGTAACGCATAGAGATAACATTTGGAGGGGGATTGTTTTATAAAATTAAACATAAGGTTCAGCCCCACCCTAGTAATTGTCATACAGTCCCTGTATTATTCCCATCATGGGTTTAAGCTAGATTCATGAGTTGTCAACATATATAAATAGGACAGAACTGCATTTAGTGATTGATATTTGTGATAATAAAACTCCTTAAGTGAACATGTAATACTTATATTGCGGGTTCAATCTTATTACACCCATGAAAATCCTGTTTACCCCAACTTGACAGCTCCAAGGACCATTGCAGAGAGTGATGGCAGCTGGTTATGCCTGCAGAGAATAAAGGTGATTTGCAAAAAAAACAGATGCACCTCCTAAGTGCTAAAAAGGGGAGCGGTAATGAAAGCTCATGTTCATTTAGGCCTTGTGTCCTTGTCCACTGGAGGCAAGACGGAACAGCTTCATCTGGCTTTTTTTTTCTTGGGTCCAGAAGCAAGATGTGTGCGCCATCGCTGTGATGGCTGGCAGGTTTATATAAACTGACAGAGATGAATCTTCCAGCAGAGGGCCGGGCCTGTTCAGCTGTCCTGCTGAGGGGAGCCCACACCAGGCCTGACATTAAATTATTTCAGGAGGTAATTAGTCTTCTGTTTTTCACCAAGATGCCAAACGCTCTCGATCTCATGCTCTCGTGCACTCACCCATGCCGTCCATGTCAGATAGACCGGCACTACAGATAAAGGAGAGAGAGAGATTAAAGAAGAGAAATGGAGGAAGAATAGGTAGTCAGAACACATTTAATCTTGTAAGTACAAAAAAGCAATGTAAAAAATGAGCCTTTTTAGAGGTAAACTGAGTTTCTCAATGAACAGTTAAACTGTGGTAATGTAAACTAAGCTAAAACCACAGTTTGAGAATTAAAACATCCCATCACCCACTTTCCTCCGCAGTTAAATTCTGCAATTTGGTTAATGACACAAAATTAAAGATTGCACTGTCTGTCTGAATTGATGGTGATACACTTTACTAATTTAAGTTATTCAGTTGGCAGACCTGCAGAAACAGTGGGAGGAGAAGATTTGATCACAACTCAACAGAGGTGTTGGGCTTTCTTTTAATATTTATTTTTCTCCCTCTTCCTGGCGCTCCATTCCAAACTGGGGTCTTTTTACCGTGCATCTGAAGTAAAATTAACGTTGATGCCCCATCAAGGAAAATATGATTTGGCTGTCACATTATGAATATTGTTGCCTTTATGGACTATATTATGCAAAGTCATGCAAATTAGATACACAGCGATCAGAGAAAACAACCCTTAATTTTGTCCTTCTGCTTTTCTTGTGTTTAGCGTGTAATGTGGTTATGTGTGCTGCCAGCAAATGAAAAGTCACTTTCATGGCATATTATTTTCTCATGTCGCTTGTTGATCAAGTGGTACATCCATTTCCACCACTTCATCCTAAGACAAACAAACAAAAAGCCTTTTTGTACATAAACTTTCTGCTCATGTATTGCATACGACACAGGAATTTTGAATGCTTTACAAACTTTCCTAAAACACGCAGGCCTGAACCATAATTGTTGTTTGTTAATGAAGTTGTGGAAGTGAAGAATGCCTTTAGAATATTCTTATCTCTCTCTCTCTCTCTCTCTCTGTTTCTCGTGTTCGCTGGTAAAAAAACACATAGCACGATACAGTAGTTTACAGTTACTGAGATCAGCCTGTGGCTCCATTCTCTCATTCATTGGGTCATTTGAGGGGTAAAGAGTAATTTACCATGAAAATCCAATTGCTTTAATCTAATTTCCTTTGATATAATTCACAATAGGCTTACAGCCACACAGCGTTTACTTCGCTGAAACAGTGGAAGTGCCCCCGGAGAACAATTACAAGTACCTGGCTCTCAATACATTAAATAACCAGCATGTCCAGCCATGGGATTTACAATGGAATGAGGAAGATCAAAGGAACTAAAGAAAAATCATAGATGCAAAAGGTGAAGTTTAA
Source organism: Nannoperca obscura (assembly GCA_036024295.1). Classification (NCBI taxonomy): domain Eukaryota; kingdom Metazoa; phylum Chordata; class Actinopteri; order Centrarchiformes; family Percichthyidae; genus Nannoperca; species Nannoperca obscura. The sequence goes on from JAVQJL010093363.1 coordinate 15,111, forward strand.
ATTGTGGTTTTATTTGGCCTGTTTCACTTCAGAATGGGAGTGTTACTGAAAGCATCATCATTTTATATACTTAGGTTCATTGGGCAACCAATTCAATGCAATTGCTGGTAATCCATACATGTGGATATAGGTGTAGGACTCCTATAGTAAATGAATACAGAACAAATATTAATAGTCATTTAACACAGAAGTATAGACTGTAAAATCACTTTTTATTTCCCGAGCAGCATAACAACTCTGTGACTGGCTCTGGACCGATGAGCCAAAATTCCCAATAACCCCTGCTGCTCTGCAAATTGCAGAGGACACACTCATTAATCTGTTCAGACAGAAAACAGCACAACTTCTAATACTAAAGCACCGACTGTTCTGTATTTGCTGTCGGAACAATAGATGGATTTTTTTGGTAATTACTTGACCAGAGGTGGTGATGCGGCAGAGTTGCATCAGCAGTGGAGTTGTGCAAGAGGGTGACTTAATAGAAACACGTTATTATAGGTCTGGTAGAAGCCTGTGGTAACCGTGGACAATCAGCTCATCTTACGTTATAAGCAGTTTGTTCGTCTGGCATTCATTTAATTTTGGAGAAAGAGATTCGGAGCTCTTTCAGGACAAAAACAATATATTTGGTGAGGTGAGTCACACAGCATCTTATTATTTAACACTGTAAATATGCCACCAAGAGTACATGGTGCCACCTCCCAAATTTATTTCATGTTTGTGGTGATATTAAAGACACACACTGTGTTTTCTATGTTTTATAGGTCCAGAGAAAAAAATGTGGAATCAAGTGGCTGAAAATGACTTGTTTCCTGTCCTGCTTAATTTACAGCCTGCAGGCCTTGAGGTGATTATGAATTTAATTTGAGTGTTTTTGCAATTTGTTCTTTGCAAACAAAGAACAGCCAACGCATGAAATTTACAGATGTAAGCTGTAGCCAGGGTGCATTTGGGTGCAGGCGAGAGGGAATTATAGTTCTCATTCTGTGCCAGGACAAAAGTGAGGCCTTAATCCATCTCGTCCTCGATGGTGCAGTCCTTTGTGACTCCTGGTGGACTTGAACCAGAGCAAGAGGCATGCGGGGACCATGTGACCCACATGTAAAGTCCATGTGACCTCGTGCTTCCAGAGGAGTGTCATGCAAGGGATCTCTTCCCCGTGGTCTAAGGGCTGCCCATGTTACACGTGACGCCAAGCGGTCACACATCAAGCTCATTGCACATCGGATGCGTGAAAAACTGCAGGAAGAGTAATAAAATGGCAAAGGTGTGTCGTGCTCTCCCCTGCAGCCCTGACACCAGCACTTTGGGTTTGTCCTACCGTTGAACCAAACCATTTCAGACAAGCAGGCGGGGTGGGGGGTGGGGGGGGTTATCGATTGTACATTCAGGCTGCTTCGGTATCTTGTTGTTGACAGAACCCAGACAGAGGGATTTAGAGAAGCCTGTGTGTTTCAAATGTGTTTGCATGGTAAATCACAGCAGGCCACCTGCTTTAGTATCCTTCACTTATTTTATTTCCCAGGACTGTGAGACACTTCACAGCTAGGCTAACTTCCCTCCTAACCATTCAGCATGGATGACCTGCACCGGCTGATTTTTGCTATATGCTCACACGCAAACCCATTTTCCCAGCGGTTTATCATTTCTCAATGTCACTTTTAATGAATCTGAGACCACATCAAGCCATATCCGTCTCAAATCATAAACCTCCGTAATAAGTTGGAATAGATCGTTCATGGTAGTAGGGGTTCACTCTGCCTGTTACCAGCTCTGTAATTGTAATATATTAGACAATCCATCTGAATTATGTGCTTCAACCCCTGCCCAGGAACAGCTGCATATTTTTGTCCTTTTCGGGAGCACAGTAAATATATAGTTATAGTCTAAAAATTCTAAAGCGGTCTGCTAAAAACACTGTTAACTGTTCTGTTGTTCAAATATGATCACTGATGAATGCCTACATTGACATGTTTATTTAATATAATAGCCTGTTTTGAAGGTGAAAGCAAAAAGCAACAACAAGAGAAGCAAGATTACAATGAATAACAACTCTATTATGTCCCTTGTCCTCTATCTCTCGTTTTCCTTCCTCTCTCTAATCTCATTTCACAGGGGACCACGGCGAGGAGCAAGGAAGTTTTCCCGCGGTATCACACAAGAGACTACTCTTCCACAGGAGAAAAAATGAAGCGAATAAATAAAGAGAAAATCGAATTCCTTCAGCCTTTGCAGGGGTGCCAGCCAATGAATCAGCAGAATAAATTCTCTCCAGAGATAAACAAACATGATATTTCAGCTGGGAGCTACAGGACAGAAGGACCGCTGTCGCTCTCGTAAAGTTCAGAGCGCTCCGGACCGTAAAAGGAGCCGCCTTCTCAATCAGGAAAGCCTCTGGCAGGGAGGCCTTTACAGCTGGAGCTATGTGATGAAACCACACAGGAAACCTTACACACACACACACACACACGTCCACGAGCGAGACTTTAACACCACAGATATATAGCCTCATATAGAAATCCATTAAAGTAGGATTTTGAAGCACAAGTGTCTCCCAACACACTGTCAACACACTAAGTGCTCATAGGCCTGATTTACACAACTATGGGTCACATGCTGTAATAAAGAAACATGGGGCTGTATACTGATTGGACATGAAATGTAAAAAAAACTTAGACTGTGAACCTTTTATTGTGTTAATTTTGGATTTTCTTAAAGTTGCGTTATTTGCAAGTATTCTCTTCTGCGTTTAAAAATATATAAGCTTGATGCCCTGTGGTGATCAAACCCATACATCAGTGCGAATAAAGAGAAGTCTGTGCTTTCCGTGTTGTGGCTCAGAGATGGTAACAAGACAACAATGACAGCCAGAGTCAACGTTTATGGCATTGACATTAAAGGTCAAAGCCTTGTGCATGTTCGCTTGCCTTTTTCCCACCTTTAGGCAAAAGCATGAACTGCAGATGTGAGAGAGCCACTCATGTGAAGTGAGACTTGTAAAAAGAAAGCTGGAGGCTGTGTGGAATAAGCATTTGACAAATCTCAGGGGGAAAACAAACACGTCTATTTATGAGACTTGCTAATTCAAAAGACATCTAAAAAGGTTTAAAAATTTCAATTTGGATTGGTGTTTGAGCTTTTGAAAAAGACATATGGAACAGCTGGATTATATATATATTATAAATATAAATATAATAATAGAATATCAATATTCGCAAATAGATGGACTATTTTGTTTGTTTAGCAAAATATGTTTTAGTCAGACTTCTTGGCTGAGGTTTTGTCTCTTTCTAATTTATTGGATTGTTTCCAAACACACACCGAACTCTTGCCTTGACAGGTTAAATGGTAACACAGAGACACATTACTTTGGCACGGAGAGAGTATTTTGGAAGAACGACATGGTGAACTGCAGAGCTGCTAGTCTCGTCTTGCTTCAAGGAAACAACACATAATTGGTCTCTGCACTTGTACTGTTAGTGTTGTATAACACAAGAGGATGTCAGCTATCTTTTGTGATAAATGGATTCCTGTGGAAATAAAAAGGGTAAACCGTGCAGTTTTTCTTTTTTCTGTGTAATTACAATCATGTCATTTTTTTAAAGCATGTAGCAGCAAAATGGACCTTGAAACAGGTTGCTATGTGCTGATGTTAACTGTCATTTCTGCAATTGTTTCTTTCTCACCGATATTTAAGAGCCAAAAGGTGAAGGCTCCATCCCACCAGAGCATCTCACTCAAAATCGATAAGAGCCACCGACATTGTGAATGACTGAGCTATCATCCTTCACTATTTATAGCGTGTGATGCTCTGTGAACCATGAAATTAATAAATAGCATGCTCCGTAATTGCCTGGAAACCAAGCGCTGTGGCAAAGTGAGGTATAAAATCATTGGCATCAGATGGGGTTTCTAATAAGTTGTCACATTATTGTCAATGACCTTCAAGCAATTAAAAACAGAGTGTGGGTGTGTGTGTATATGTGTGTGTGTGGGAGGGGAGGTAGTAGAATAAGGAGGAGGGGTTAAGAGCAGTTGAATTGATGGGAGTACAGGAGGACTCTATTAGGATAGGAGGATCTTCATTAAAAGGTACTGACTGAGAGAGGGAGACCGCTCCAGAGAGCAGCAGGTTTGCCAACGGCCTAGTTAAAGCGGTCCTTTGCTTAATCTAACGCCGGTGACACTGAGGGCCTTATAAAATCAAATGCTGCTTCATTCAACCAAACGACAGGGGGATAGGAGGGAAGCAGATTGCTCCATGAGCTCCATGAGCACGGCTGGTGGTTCAAGGTACTCCTTTTATGAACGCCGCTTTGGCAGAGCGGCAAAAAGAAATCTGTTCCCGTGCACATAAAAGGGAAGATTTTACCCAGCACACGGTCCAGTTATATACAATTGGTTGATTTTACAAGCACATATTATTAGCAAGCAGACAGCATTTCAGAGCAAGAAGTAGCCTAATAAAACATTAAATACATATACAGTGTGTTCACACTACACTAACAATGAGGTCACAGTCGTCCAAATAAGATTTGGGTGATCGGATTTTCACTTCATTCAGGGTCTGTTCTCACCCTTAATTTTTTGCAGTCTGGTTGTTATTAGATCACCTGGAATGGTTTTTAATGCCTGAATGAGCAGGGTCATACTGACACGAGCACATAGCAACACTTTAACCACAGCCGCACACTGTTTTCTATGGATCAACTGTTCCAGATCATCACACTTACCAGGGCTGCTCGTTAGTACATCATGTTAAGCCTGGCACTAAACTTTTAACGTCCCATAATGCCAACAGCTTTCAGGATGTAATCCAGCGGAACAGCCACGGTAATAGCGACAGTCACGACATAGCAATCAACAGTTTGTAGGCAAATTAGACACTAAAAGACAGACTTTCAAAGGTATACGCATATATTAACAGCCCACAATAGTGTATGCAGGACAGGCCTGCCTTCAATTTAGTTAAAGAAACAGTGGTATCATAGAGCAGGTGTCTCACAAATGTATCGATCTGTACTATACTCTTAAACTCATGAGATTGAAGTTAACATCTGAAAATAACTTTATAGGCACAGACAAGAAAGTGCATGTTCTCTAGTAATCTTTATGTATGTGCTGATATACTTGTTTATATATACTGTACATGTAATATTGTTTGGACTTACGTTTTTATTTAATCACTTAAACCTCCATCAACTGATTTTCTGTCTCTTTAGCTGCTAAATGATCCAGTCTAGCTAGTCGCTAACGTTAACTTTGTGTGTTTGGTGCTGGACAGGTAGCATGAAAACAGCTGCCTGCTGCAACTGGAAACAACGAGCGTTGGAAGTGAACCAAGACAGTAAAACTGGGGACCAGAAAACCAAAAGAATCATTACACATTACAGACACTTTTATCCAAAGCGACTTTGGATCAAATCAGGAGCAACTGCAGGTTCAGTGTCTTGCTCAAGGACACTTCAAAACATGGACAGAAAGAGCTGAGGATCAAACCTCCAACCCTACAACTGATGGATGACCTGCCCTACCTCTTGCGCCATGCATCCATCACAGTCAGCTGAAGGATGCTAAAACACTGGACTTTAATAGCTGTAAAGTCCAATCAAAACTTTCATAAAGTAATCATGTCAGATAATCTACATGATTACATTGTAACTACTCAGTAGTACTACTCAGAGTAGGGGTACGCAAACAGAGTAACGAATTATTAAATAATTCCAAGCTAATCAGGAACGACTTATGAAGAAAGTGGTCATTATTCCAATTCACAGAAACTTATGAACTAATCATTACCTAATGATTCATTAACATAGTATCTCCCAGTCTGTTCTCTAGTAACTCATCATTATCTACTGTAGTCTTCAATTCATAGTTATTCAGGAACTACTCATTAACGGTTCATTAATTATCAGGTTGTTCCTGATTCCTTTCCCTCTCTTTACTTTGTAACTACTCACGTTTGTGTTTACCGTATTGTAAAGTGTTACTAATGGGCCCTTTAAACACATTGTCTTCTTTTTTACCTACAGCAGTTGACAGATAAATTGACCTACCCGAGGAAGAGGAAAAAACACCACAGGGAGATAAATCAGCTTTATTCAAGTTCAGTGCCAGAGCACATCTTTCTGTCTGGAATGAACAAGCAACCTCTCACTCATTAATTAATCAGCCTCTCTACCTGTGGGCCAGCCTGCCATACTCCACTGTGACTGATGGAACAAGAACAAAGGAAAGGGACTATCATCACTGATGAGAATTATAAATACATTTCAATTAATAAAACCTCCCATTGGTAATTGTCTTACAGGATTTGCAGGTAGCATAGATGTGTAACTGGTGAATATTGGGATTTTTGTGTAACACAGTGAGATAGCAGCAGTGGTAAAGGGATAGAACAACAGCAATCTCCAGTGCTATTCTAGGTGAACAGACAAAGCAATAGAGAAATGGAGGAAGAGGCAAACACAAAGTGAGCAAGGGCGGATGGAGAGAGAAAGAAAGACAAGGGTGGATATCGCCCAGTGCTCTTTAATAACCAGGGCAGCGGAGGTTCTGAAACCAGACATGAGTAACCCAGTGGACACTAGAGGAAGGGCAATGGGGTCACACGGCACGGAAGGGAACGACAGCATCGCACCCACAGGAGATTGATGTGTTTCCCAGCAATCTACAAGCCCATAAAAAAAGGGCAAGGTCTGTGGGCAAGCTTAAAAACCAACCAGGGAATTGGTGGACAAAAGTTCATCTGGCACTGTCATAACACTGCCGCATGACAACATAACCTAACAACATCAACATCAGCCGCTTAAAAGGTAGGGCACCTTTTTTCTACTCGTGCAAAATATGAAAGCTAAAATGTTTATTTGATTCAGAGTGCGTGTATATAGATGTGCATTGCCACATAAACTCACCCCAATCTGTAGTATTCAAAGGTTCTCTCTGTAAACATGTTGTCAAAAGACATAAATATACCACGGGTCTGGGTGTGACATGTTGAACCCTGTATTGGTTTGTTCATTTGAGAGTTTCCTGCTCTTCTATTGGTCATAGGTTCATTTTAGCTCAGTCATTGGCTAGCTTAACAAACCACAACTCCAGCTCATTTGTTGGTCCTAGTTTGTTGATTGGCTCAGCACTTCCTTTCAAAAGTAGCCCTGGCTCTGTTACCACTTGATGAATTTTGTTTACCTCTCCATCTTCACTACATACCTGACGGTAAATTTGAATCAAACTTCTATTCAGCCATGCTCAATTTGTTTATCACTCTTACGTGCCCAAACTACAGCGAAGTATTCAGATTCTCTACTTAAAGGAATTGTTTGACATTTTGGAAAATACTCTTGTTTACCATCTTGCCAGGAGTTAACAGAGGATCAGTGCTGCTCTTATGTCTGTACAGTACGTATGAAGGTACAGTCAGCAGCCTGTTAGCTTAGAGCAAAAGCAAAAGCAGTCATTTTGCAGCAGAGTGGTGCAGAGGTTTGATTACATATTTTGCTTTTTGATTATTGGATTCTGATACGTTTGAGTAAAAACTGAATCTGCAAAATAACTAGTAACTTTAACAGATTAATGAAGTGATGTACAACATTTGCCCCTGAAATGAAGTAGAGTAAAAGTATAAAGTAGAAGATAAATGGAAATATTCAAGTAAAGTACAACTTCCTACAGTACAGTACTGGAGTAAGTGGAATAAGTTACTGTCCACCACTGCCAAACCACCAGACAAGACTGCTTATTATATCATTTATAATTTAAATGGAAGTAGCTTATTTTAATAAAACTTAATATCATTTTGTTTCTTTTTAAAGGAAAAGAAGGAGAGTATTTGATGGTGGTCATCGTTGGAAAATTTTTAACCACAGTAAACCCAAGCCCTCTGCAGCGTCACTTTTCCAAGAAGCAAACTACAAACTTATTACAGCCACATTTCAAGACTACAGAGGGTAGGTGTTTCATACTCAAAAGACTTCATCTTCAAAGAACTCCAGCTGACTCTTTGACACTTACCTGTCTGTAGAATGTGTTTCAAAGCAGCATTTATGATGACACCTTGTGTACATACTATAACCTCCCCAAGGACACCTCATTTGCACACAGGCCCCTACTCTGAATACACTCCAGTATGAGCTTTATTACAACCCAAGAAGCGTAAAATGTCTCTGTTGGACTTAAAGGGCCAAAGTATCTCCCACTAGGTCCCTGTGTCTTCCTCTTTACAAAGCCACTGCATTGTCTTGCATTAAAAGATCAAAGAGCATTTTGAACTGGGGCGCCTTGTTTCAGAGCAGTGAGAATGGTTGCATGAGCATCTTCAAAGGAAAACACGTTTTATTAATCACTGCAGCATCTATGTCAACACTGCAAGGAAGCGAAAGGAATACATTTAAAGCTTAACATTGTTGAGTGAAACATGCTTCCAAGCTTTGACTATGCAATATTTACAGGAAAAAATGCACATCCCCCAAAAAGGTTATGAAGCCAAAATGTTTAAAGTGAATTAAAGGCATTCAATTGTATTTTAAATTTCTAATGAATAAGAGTGAGGCAAAATCCAGCACGAGCTGTGTGCTCCAGCACGAGCTGTGTGCTCTTGAAGAGCTTTTTATTCTTCAGCACAGGAAAGAATTGATCATCATGCACCCGCACCTGTCTCCACTCAAAAAGAGTGCATCTATTCTGTGCTGCAGTGTTATTCCCATGATGCGTTTATTCATGTTCTATCCGCTGTGACAACCTGGCTGAAGATGGAAGACATTTTTGATTCAACACTGCCTCTTGTGGACTGAGTCTGTATGCCAAAATATACTACAAACACCTGCAGTACAGGCAAGAGCAGATGCTGCAGTGGAAGAAATGCTCATTATACCCATATCTCCTGAATGCTCATGGATGCCCATATTGAGCTGCGCAGGAGAGTTCAACTCTTATCCGGGTAATGTGGTAAATCAATTAGAAGTCCTCGTCCCCTGAGAGTATTCACATTAACTTGAGTATAGGTTTTCACTTAGAGTGGATCAGTGATCTCTTCAGTGGCTTTCCCCTCCAGACTTCTTTCATTATCTAAAATGAGAGCATATTGAAGGGGGGCACCAAGGTGGAGCAGGTTGGCGGTGTAGTGGGGATATTTGTTTCAGTGGGTTATATTCACGTCTCTTCCCACACCTCAGCACTGAGGTCTCTGCATATCCTTCAAATAATATTATCCATCACCATCAGCTCTTGGCTGATAAAGAGAAATGACATGAGCTGCATTTGGAGAATATAAAAAAAGTGACTCAGACAACTATGGTGTTCAGTCAGTGTCAAAAAGAAAAATCAAATCACTGTGGCTCCTCAATCCTCCCCCACTGCAGACTTGGTTTAGAGGAATCTATTCAAAACCTCACATAATTCCCTGCATTCAGTCTCATCCATACAAATCTGTCCATTCTCTCTAGCACAATATTCTATTCAGGGTTTTCTCTGTTCTCTGTGCCCGGCCTCGCTCTTGGTCTCTAGTCTGTTGGAGTCAGCCTTTACAGGACACTCCTCCTGTTCCCTGTCAGCCAGACTTTGTCCTCAGTTCAATTCTGTATTTTCACAACACCATGGAAAAAAAACCCTAAAATAACTAAAGCACATCAAAGAGAAAATAGTCCTCATCAATCATGTTTCAATTATGACAGGGATGCCAAGGAAGACTTTCTGTAGCAGGGTAGTGCACATACTGTTGAGAGCAAGTAAAGTAATAAACAAACGATCAAACTTTAGAATGTGCTTCAAAATACATAAAAAAACTATGAATTTGCTGTTGCTGACACTGACATTTTGCACTCTTTCTGTGTTTATACAATCTGTGCATTTCATTCTGCAGCTCCGTGCCGAACTGTATTTCCATTCATACAGTTACATGCTAGAGAACTGTCCACTATCAGTCTCCATCTGGGGAGATAATAAAGTAAATTCTTTTTTTTACAAAATGCAGAGCTGCAGGGATGAGCTGTTAATTTCAACATGTTGCTCACATTTATGCACCAATGCTATAGTGAGAAATATTTATTGCAAATAAATATATATATAGTTTCTTTTCTATGTCATATATTTGTCTTTGAGTAAGTACTGTACGTTGTAATGAAGTTAACTCTTTAGCAACCTGGCAATTTTATAAAGCAGATTAGGCAATATATTAAAATCATCTTGCTTGGAAACTTTTTAGAATGTATATATAACAATTACAAATGCAAAAATGTATATACTTTTGCCGTTTGTAAAATGTTTACAATCATCTATAGATAAATTCCTTTATATATTCTGGTGTAGCCTGATCTACTATCTTACACATCTTACATATACACTACTCTAACTTAGCATGCTTGCATCCTGTATATTGTGCAAAAAAAAGGTTGCTAGTGACCCAATAAACTTTTACAATAAACATTAGAAACGCTTTCTTTTTTCATTTATGACATGGAGACACCAGAATATTGTTAAAAACAAATAGACTGAGGGATACCAGGGAGTTGAGTGCATGATTGAATGACATTAATGAAAAAAGGCTAAAGACCTGAGGCATTTAAGGGTTAATAGGCACCCTGTCGTAATGCTATAATTCTTCTTTTTTTTCATTTCATACCTAATTGATTCCAGTATGAAAACATTTTCTGCATTATGGCTAAAACACGCAATTAGCTTCTTATTTTAATTCCTGTGTGCTGTAACCTAGTAATATGTGCTGCTGCAACAACTCAAGCTCCTGATTCTGTATAATAAGCCTTGGGAATACTTTTACTTATAAGGGATTGCAGAGAGGAGAACATATATCTATCATACATGAAGGGAAAGTTTGATATTTAGCAAAATACACTTATTTCCTTTCTTGTTAAAGTTAGATGACAAGCTTAGCTTAGAACAAAGAATGGAAACTGGGAAACCTCTATAGCACCTCTAGCTCACTAATTAACACATCTTGTTTGTTTAATCCTCACAAAAAACAAAACATAAAAACAACAATCTAAACTATGTCCACTATGAGGTTATGTGCCGGACCATTTCTTTATGCTAAGCTATGCTGGTAGTAGACTTGTACTTACTCTCAACAATACAGAAATTACACTTATTTTCCATTTTATTTTCCTTTAATGGAATATAAAACATTTGTTATTCGCTTTTGAGTATACATAACTTGTATTTGTCTATTAACCATGGCGCTAGAGCCAGGATAGCTTAGCTTAGCATAAAGAGTGGTAGCAGGGAGAAACAGCCTGGTTTTGTCCAAATGTATTTTTAAAAAAGTCTGCCACTTTGGTTTTTGTACAAATTATACAAAGATAGAATGTGTTAATTAATGAGAGTTACAGGTGCTGGCAGGCCGATTTTGTTTTTATTTTTAGTTACCTTTTGACAGAGTCAGGCTAGACATTATCCTCAGCTACCACTCTTTATGCTAAGCTAAGCTAACTTGTCTCCTGGCTACAGGAGCTTCATATTTAGCATACATATATGAAAGTGTCATCAAATTTATCATTTAACGCAAAAGAGAATTAGCATATTTTTCAGAATATAATAAAAAAAAATTAAATCTATTCTGAATGTTATCAACATATACAATAAACATATGTGATGGTGGGTTAAACACCTATAACCTTCTATCTACCCAAGGATAGTTGGTAGTACATCAGATCCTGTGATCGTGAAAGGGATAAAACAATAGAGAACAAAAATAGTGCCCTACTGTTCACTTCCTTGCCTCCCCGCTGCCTGAATCTCATCCATCCTCCAGCCTCCATCCTTCGATCTCCTTTCCATCACCAGCTCTCTGTACCAGTCTGTTCCCTTTCCAACACTCCATCACAGCAGCATGCAGCCCTGGAGATGTCTCCCTGCTAAGGAGTGATGTAGTGGGCTACGCTAACAGACCCTCTCGGCCACTATTATTAACCAGGCCCAGCCCTTATTTCTCAAGGCCTACAGAAACACACACACTCACACACACACACACACACACACATTCACTGGAGCACAAACACACAAAAAGTAAAAAAAAAAAACACACAGCCATGAAACAGGCACAGGCACTTCCTTCAATTCTTCACTGGAGATAAGCAGACACTGCATGTTTTCTTATGTTAGAATTAATGTAGCAACAACTACATTTGATTTAACTTTAATTTGGTAGTTGAATTAATGAATTAGCAGCGGTGCATTACAGTGATGACAAGACTATTTTTCCTTTTGCCCTACAACTCTAGTGGCCAATGATAAAAGCAGTATTATTACCACAGTATGCAATATTCAAACAAGAGATTTGTCATCTAATGAAGAGAATTACATTTCAGACTGCATGTATAATTCATTGCCATCAACCTTAATCCAGTGCTCGGTGCTGCAGACACAGACTGCAAATGAAGTGCAGAAACACACAAGTGCTTTATCTGAATCAATAAACCACTATAGATTAAAATTCAAATATATCAGATAGACTATGGCGGATTCATGAGGACAAATGTGAGGCTAGTGTTTGAAACTGGTGTGTGTGTGTGTGTATCCATCCTTGCATGTATGCAGTTGAGTTTTTCTTACTTCTCCTCCTGTGATGCATGACAGAAATGTGTTATATTTTCTGTTGATGTGTTACAGAGAGTGTTTTCTTGGTTGAATGGACTGGTATTCCTTCGTTAGTCTATCCCTATCAGCGGAACTGCCATCCTGTGTGTGAGTGAAAAAGCCTTTGCCTTCCAGTGGTTTGTATCGAATTCCTTTACCCACTAGTACAGCTAGTGCTGCTAGCTAGGAAACTGAGTAAATATAACTGCTCCCTCTCAAGCCCACCAAGGCATTGATTTATACATAGCCTCCTACAGCTTGGAGCTACAAATCTGAGGGGAAGTCAGCTTATTCATAGAACAAAAATATAGTTGTTTCGTACACACACCTCAGAGGATTTGATTCAGTATAGATGAGGGCTGCCAGAGCAGTGTGCAGCAGTGGGTGCCAGCACAAATGCACTGCAAGTCTGCAAAACAATGCAAGTTGATGACATTCTCCAAATATGTGTGTGTGTCTGTATCATACTGCCTTTAGAGTTTTGCCAGAGGAAGGATGATGCTCTGCACACTTGTCTACATTACTTCTTTGCCTTTTTTAAAATGCTGATTCCCCATAAAGCTAACACACTCGTCTGTGTGTGCCGCAGTAATGATGCGCACAGCAGGAAACCCACCTTCTCACTCAGAGAACAGTTATGAGAAGAGAGGGAGAGAGGAAGAGAGGGGTGACTGCAGACGTTAATCTTTCACCTCCGTAACGTTTAAATAATGCAGGAGGAAAGAACAAGCAAGTGTTTGTAAGTGAAAAAGAAGAAGAGAGTAAACCGAGAGGGACAGATGGAAGAAAGAGAGGAACCAGCAGATGGGAAAGATTGAAACAGACAGAGATGGGGAGGGGGAAAAAAGAAGACAGGAGAAGTATAAAAGGCCCAGGTCGGGAGTACGTTCCTCTGTTGTAAGAGGAACCTTGTTGAGTGAGCCTGTGGCTGTGGTGTCTGGCACAGCATCAGTCCATGTGATCAGACAACGGGCGTCTGGCTCATCACCCAGTCACTTTGTTCCCCCTCTGACAGCCTCAAGGCCTGACTGCCTGACTGACTGTTGGGGAGAAAGAGAGGCGGAAAGAGAACGAGAGGACACCTACTGCCTCCGTTCATTGTCAGTGAAGAGGAAATTAGCAATGTGATGCAATTAAAACCGCTACGAAACTAAACTAAAATTAGCTTTCCCAGGGGTCAGTGAGGCAAAAGTCGATAGTTCAAAGTATGAATTCTCTTTCTTGTTCTCTCTGTCTGTCACACATGTACACAAAAACATACAGACATGCACGCGCACACACACACACACACACACACACACCAGTAAGATATATAATGGCTGTCCTGTCCACTGCCCTGCAGGCCATGATCCTATTGCCCAGATAGAATTCCTAATTGATGTGACAAAGTGCCTAAGAGTGTCCCGTTTCTCCGGAGTGGTTTTCTAAAACGCCGGTCCAACCTCTTTCTCCCCTCTCTCTGTCCTTTTGTATGCTATTCCTTTCACGACCAAGCGCGGTTTAAATGGGATGAAAAAAAAGTCTCTGGACATCCGACGGTCGGATATTATTATGATCACCAAATATTGACCGTGGCCACACGGCGGGCAGGAATGAGAGAAAATCAAACATCAAAAAGCTCAGCTATAAACGATGGTCTTTGCAGAAATGAAAAGCATAGCAGCGCGTCAGCTTTCATCTTGTAAGATAATAGCCCAGTCATTGCTGTTAAGAAGACATGGCTTTAGAGTGCAAAAGGAGATGGGTTTGCCTGTGGAAGCTTTTAGAAGCTGTCACTCCGAGAAACATGACAGCATCGCTAAAAATAATGCTTGCTTATAAACTCAATGTCAGGGTCTCGGGCGTGTTAGGTGTCTACTTAAGAGATCGCAGTCTACAAAAACAACATTTGAACACGGCATGTGCACGCGCGCACGCAAACACTATCAATCTCAGTGTTACATTTCGCTGTCAACGGGCAGCAAACGTAGAATGACACAAGCCGACCCGCTCTTTGTTTTCTCGTATCTAGATGGATGTTCTTGTTGTGTTTTGTTTTCCATTAATTAAGTGTGGGGGTGTTGGTGTCAGTCACTATTAATTTGGAAGTGGTGATGCGCCCGGCTTTGTTTGTCAGTCTTCCTTTATTACACCACACTATTGTCACTGAAAATCATGATTAATTTGTTGAATTTAATGATGTATAATTTGGCAACTCCATTTTTTTTAAATAGCTGTCAAATTGACAGTACTGCGAAGATGCATTTGGAGGTGGGCTTTAGAGGGAGGCAGCATTTGGGTTTACTAAATGTGATTTGGTCTGAAATCGTTTATTAACAATTCAATTATTGCAAACGAGTTACTGACGGAATTTTAGTTTTGTCTGTTTTGGGGGGGGGGGGGTTTGTTGCATTTGTCTGGTGGCAGGTGTATGTGTTCACTCGCAAGTGGATGTCCTCAAAACAAATTGCCCATCATGCAGCAACTGGAAATGTACCTGAGCTCAGAATCTGTCTGGCAACGCTGTGGAAATTCTGTTCTGCATGAGCGTGATGTTTAAATGTCTGTGTGTTATGACCTTTACTGAAGAAATGGGGACTTGGTATTGTAGACCTTAAAGAAATTGAGAGATAAAGAGGTATCCACTTACCTGTGCAAGAAGATACTTTTAGTGGTGAAAGAGATGCAGTAATGCTTCAATCAAAGCCTGGCTGATTGTGTTCCCTTCTATATCGTGTATGTGTGTGTGTGTGTGTATATGCATACGAGTGCATGCGCAGGTGTTCGTATGTGTTACCACGTGCCCTTGTCGCTGTGCATTGGAACTCAAACCTGTTCATCATCAAAAGTCTTGATGTGGGCCATTTACATTCTGGAATGAGAAACAGATTCAGATTCAGGGACAGTTTCCAAGCCCTATTATTTGCTGTCACTTTCAAATCAAAATCAATTTCCGCAGCCCTTGTTGTTCTCCTCTTGGGCTAAAAAAATTTCTCTTCGAGTGCGTCTGATGAAAGGTTTTCTCTGCACAGCCCCCGAGGGCCAGCGTGCTGAAGGGGAAGCTGCTCTGTGTTGCTGCATGTGTGTTTGTGTGTGTGTGTGTGCGTGTCATTGGAACACATTGCGAATTTGAGATGGAAGCGAGCAGTCAACGCTGACCTAAGCTGCCCCACACTGCTGTGTTTGTTTAGAACAGAAAGTGAGTGCTTCATACTAAAGACAGATAACATCACCACCAGTAAACACACACACACACACACACACACACACACTAGCCCAAAAGCGCTTCTCTGTTGTGGTGCATGTTTGCTTGTGATGTGTGTGGTCTGAAGCGCTGTTTGTTCTCCTCCCCATGCTTGATCAGGTTGGATGAAATCTCCTTCTCCCTGCCGATGGCAGCGACACAGTAGCGGAGGGGGGATACTGATCTGTCAGCGCACCATACAGACAGCACTTAAGAGACTCAGGGTAATGGCTGTTCGTGGGCCCTGTTAAAAACCCTCCCCTGTTGCTGAGGCTTAGTGTCACTTAGGAGGAGGGTGTGAAAGATGCAGTACAAACTGCAGGGACTCTTACTAGATGTCTGCCAACTGTAAAGACAAGCCCCTGTACAGAGAAATAATAATAATAATACATTTTTATGTATGTTAAGTTTGTGTTTCAGTAGGGCAATGTAGGCAATAAAAATATTTCCATTATATAATATGATAAAATAAATTTGAGATGTTCCAGATGTTTTAAGATTTTTAAACCTGGTTTCAACATTTTAGTATGTATAAATAACATTAAATATGTGTGACTATATAAGTAAAATTCACATTTTAAAGTTTATAGACCAAAAAAAACATTCACAGCCATAAATTGATAATAATTTTAAACTTAAAAAACTCATCAGGACTTTGTGGATGTGGTTTTACCCACATGATTTCATATTAAAATGGCTAAATTGTTGTCGTTGCCTTGCAAAATGACTTAATTTGTTGGGTTTCCAAGTTGAACCATATGACCATCACAAACACTTTTAATGGGAGTGTTTTGTGACAATGTTGAAGTGACTTATAATACTTGGTAAAGTTTAGTGCAAGATTGTAATCATGTTTAAAACAAGACTAAGACTCTACAGCCATGCTAGCAAATCTGTGAGACTGTACGTAAGCACAGCTTTGAGGAAAATGCTAATGACAGTGACAATGCTAACAGGCTAATGTTAAGTAAGCATATCTAGTGAGGCTGAGGGGGAGGTCATTATTCAGTCATGAACCAAAGTACTGGTGTAATTGGGACTGTGACCAGATGACGGCGCTAGTTGAAAAGATTCACCGCAATCCATCACTTAAAAACCAATCACGGTGGCATCAGAGAAAAAGTCAGAGGATCACAAAAGTCATTAGGATTCATCCTTTGGGCCCCATTGATGTCGGTACACAATTTTGTGCCAATGCATCGAATAGATACTGAGATATTTCACAGGATAAGTGAAAATGACTCATCCCTAGAGTCATGCCACTAGCATGGCTAAAAAAACAATATCAGACACTTTGTATGCTCAGCCAAACCAAGCTCCTCATTAAGAGGCTTTGCAGTGCTTTAACAATCTCATACCACTTCTGTCTTTGCTTCAGAAACCTTATTTGCATGACCTCAAGAGTTCACTTGTCACGAAATGTAAACATAGATAGTTTTCTGTGTTTTAACAAATGACTGATGGTGTCATTATTCTGGTAAAGACAGTTTACATTATTCTTGGTTCGACCAGCTTTGATTGAAGAGTTTCTCCACTAAACGTGGGCAAACAACCCACAGTCATCAACTTCTGTATCATATTCATTTCATTCTCATTGGTCCCTAGAACCACCTCAATGCAGGTGGCCAAGAATTAACTGTCAAGCTCAACTGTTTAGCTAACATGGACAAGAAGTCCAAGAGAGGTGTTAGAATCACGTAAAGACGGGACATCAGTTTCACCTGCTAACAAAGACTGTGTGATATGATCAAAAGCTCTGGATTGAGTGAGTAAGCAGACCTTGAATGTTGTTTGTTTTGTCAGCTGCTGACAACATTGAGCTGTCAAGTTCAAGATTGGTTTTGCTGCAAGTTGTTCAGAGATTCTTGCTCCTGTCTTTAAAATAAAAGCAACAGAATTAATGTGCAGCCTGTTGGGCGACTTAATAAAACACTTAAGTCCTATTTTTTTATATTCTTGGCTTAAGATTTATTTCTAAAGGACATCATTAGATTAATTCCAATATGTTTTTTCTATAATTTACCTCTTGGGAATTACAGGGTTTATAACTTTGTTTTGTGTGCTAGTGGTAGGGTCTATGATGGCAATGATTTAGTACATTGTTACATTCATTTGAAAGTAAAAGATGAGCAGGGTAACTAGGGTTGTTCTAATTTTTACGTACAAATGCTGAGACACATACACTAAGACTTTGTGATCTACCACAAACTAATTTAGCACAACTGAGTATACACCTCTGTTTACTTATTGGTCCATGGGTGTTATCTTATGGATTGAGTAGGTACGCACAAGACAGAAAGTTGGCCATTATTCTGCTGCAACTGTGGGGCTTCATAACTCAATAAGAACATGGCTGTTGGTGATTTATGCTGCGGACCACGGGAGTCCGTACATAAATCACTAAGAGCTCACCTATCGCTTTCACTTATTCATGCTAGCTATTATTTATAATGCCATCGTCTGGCCCTGTGTGATCAATATCCTTAATTCTAATTACATCTCAAGCACTCGCCACTCTGTGTTGTTGCAACACACATTTGCGTCGAAAATGTTAATCAGCAGGGTCGGCATGAGGCGCAGGAGGGGATGAAAATCACTGAGGGAGAGTGGTAGAGTGAGAGGGTGTGTGATTAAGCTAGAGTGCAAAGATGAGAATATGAGCTTTATACTCAAGCGGGGAGATGATGTTGACCTGAAATACCTTTGAGATCAGACATTATCTGTCGTGTTCAGCCAAGGGTCCAATATGGTGTAGAAGAAAGGCCAAGACCAGATGAATAGAGAGGGGATCAGCCGTGCCACACAAACAGAGCTTTTATCCGGAGCCGAGTGGCCTGTTGACACTCCCCATAGTTGGCTATCTCCGCTCCCATCGCCTGTTGACTATGCTGCTCAGTGGATTTGAGACAAGGATCAGGCCGTGGCTCAAGTCGAAGTCTTGTGTTCATAATGCCCAGTATGCTAGCAGACACTATAGGACACTTGGTGTGATAAGGTCTGTTCACGGCCTCAGTCTCTGCAGGACAACCTGATGTTTAACTTCACAAACAACAGCGGTGATGACGGTGATGGTAAAACACACTTTGTTTCTCTCTGTGGTGGTTATATGATTGGGGCCTGTGATCGCATCTGGTCAGCACAGCTAGCAGGGACAAGCATAGCTGTGAATTTGTGTGTGTGTGTGTGTGTGTGTGTGTGTTGCTTCTGATCAAAGCTGATGTGATCTGGGATGAGAGATCTAATCCGCCCAGGAGGCAACATCTTGACCCTGACTTTACTATACATAGTCAAAAGGTTCCTATTATTTTGTCCACCAATAGGGCATAGACCAAATAAAATAAACATGCAATACGTACATTACAGTACAGTACAGGATCACTGCAAAGTAGCCTCAAAATTTGCATGAAGTTGAATATGTGATCGTGCAGGTAAATAAATTGTTGCCGTGCAGACATGACAGGAGTCACCCCTCATCCGCTGTTTGCCCACTAAAGATTACTCACAGTGATGGATGTGTGTTTGTGTATGAGCATCTGTGCCTCTGTGTGCTGTTTACTGTAAGGATGAGGAGGCTCCGTAATCCACAGTGCTGCTATGGCAACACGGAACCAGAGGTAGAGTGACGTTAATCCCGCGGGAAATAAGAAGAGGTGAGACGAAAAGGTCACCGACAAGGAGGGAGTGGGGTGACAGATACAAAAAGAGAATTATCCAAAGTCACAAAGACTTTCCAGGAATCTTTACTTGGAAGCCATCCAACGACTGGCAACAATGCTGCTGGTGCTTCTGTTTGTGCTTGTTAACAAATCAACTTTACTCAATTTTACAAAAGTCAACAAGGAAAAGGTGAATGTATAGCAGCAGAATAACCAGACTGCAAATATATTTTTGTTTTTGCTCCCAAATGTTATAAAAAAGATGTAGAAGTGGATAGAACTCCATAGGACTCCATGAGCATATTTTTATATTTTTGTTTTGTGTGTGCAGGTGTGTGAGTCTGCGTCTCAACCGGGTCTGCTTCCAGCTAATAAAATATCTCCCAGCGGATACGTTTCACATGCCCTGACATAAACCTTTGTCAAATAAGATTTGTCTCGTACTTGTTAAACTAATTGGCCTTCATCCTAAACTTGAAACAAATCATGTCATGCATTCCATTATAAATCTACCCCAGTGGAGGTTCTTGTCAATAGCAGGAGAGAAAAAAAGGAGTGTGTGTTGGAGACGTGGTGGTGGTGTGGTAGCGGGGGCACAGAGCAGAAACACATCATAGTTGTTGTTTAATTTGATGATGTCTCCAGTGAGAACAATGTGGGCGTGCTGCTGGCTCAGATCTATCTTCCCCTCTCTGTTTGTGAATGTGTTTTTAACCACTAGATCATTGTAGCAATACACTTGTGGCAGCGCTCCGGCATTACCCTGCCTGCAGCATCGATCCTCACAGCTTCATTTACAACACTATGGATTTCTGCATCAGGGGAGGAGTGAGAGACAAAGAGAGACAGTGAGTAAGACCATGAACGAGCAAAATGGAATATTTAGAGGAAATTTCAGTGCATGAGTATAGTGAATGTCTTAAAACTAAATAGAAATGTATGCACTGCTTTGAAGTCAACATGTGAAAACTTCAAGGGCTAAGGTGGGTTTATTTTGATATTGGACTTGCATAAAGTTTGAGAACTTGCAAGAGGCAGAAATAAAAAATTAAATGGTCAAAATCAAAGCAGCAGAGGCCATAACATCCCAATATTTAGTCCCAACATGGATCAATCTCCAAAATCCCTGGATTTACATTTCCTATAACACGTCACTTAACTCACTTCACTTTATTATTAGTCAGTGGAGTTTTTTTCCAGGTACAGCATGGAAAAAAACCTTGGTACACATTAGTACATATAGGCAGACATGTAACCCTCAATATCTGGACAACACTCTTCTTTCAACCTCCCCACTCTCAGTTTGTAAAGCAAGCTTTCTGTTATAAATTCACAGTCTACCATCCCACATTTAGATTATTCAAGCTATAATTCAATTATGTCACTTGAGTTTTTTTCTCTTTCTTTTTTTGTCTCCTTGAAGATGCTCTGCTCAACATTGTTGATATTCAGAATGGATCACATGACTACTTGTAGATACAAGAGATCTTTTAGAGTGACAAACCCACTGAGAATGATCACCCAACTCTGCAGTTCCCCTCAGCTCCATGGAGCATTTTAGCATCTTAGCTAAATTTGGGGGTTTTAACCCACAGCTTTACTGTTTTGGTTCACTCTCACCTCTCTAAACAGACATGTTTCAAGCCTCAGGCGACAGCTTGTTTTTGTGTGTTTGAAAGAGCTCTAATACACTGACAGTACGCTACCTGCCCGATACCAAACAGACAGACAGACAGCAACCATAGTGGAGCATTTAGCTGCTAAAGAGCCACATCCTTTCCTCAGTAGTTGGTGGAGACTTAAACAAAGCTGAGAGAAGAGTGCATGTTGGACTTTAACAGGTGGCTAAAAACAGGACTACAATTGAATTCTAATGTTGCTTCGTGGATGTGGGATTAAGCAACAGTTTGCTAACACATTAGCCATACCCAGTGTAGCCTTTATGGTAATAATATGTCAAAATTGGATTTACAGCTTGTTCTGCTAACCCCAGCTGGCTGATATCTGGCCTTTCGCAACAATCTTAACATTGGGCAGCATGACACATATTGCTCATTCATGACAGATATTGCTTGGGTAATGACATCACATTCATAATTGATAAGCATTTACAAATGCAGAAAGCGTATATATTGATGTAATTTGAGTCCTGACATATAAAGTGGGTCTAGTTAATGTATCCAAGGGGATTTATAATTCATTAATTCTCTGTAGCTCCGATGGTTGAGGCTTAGTATTGAGGATGTGCCAGGAAAGAGCCAGAGAGAGAGAGTGAGCGAGAGAGAGAAGGACAGCGAGCATGAAGTCAAAGGTCAATCCACTGAGGCATAATATAACATGCACAAATGAATAGGCTCACTGGCGCTCTCTCTCACTCTGGATTTTAGAAGCTTGGGGGGATTTCTTTAATCAGGGGGATCACAGGGACTTATAAATGTCCACTACCTTACTTAGCCACGTACAGTGTGTGTGTGTGCAGAGAAGATATGCCTTTTGTTTGACTTAGCTTGTACGGTTATGTTTGTAACTTCACTCAATGAAATGACACAATGCCTGTTACAGATTAAGATCAATTTAATTATTTGCAACCATTTTAGATGGATATATGCAGATATTTCAGTCCATATAAGTTTGTGTATTTTTGTCTGGGGTTGTGTTTCAAGCCTTGGGCTAAGCATCTTCGTTGAAATTAAGGGGAATCTTAATGATACTGCATACAGTGATATTATAGACAGATATTGTGTGTTTCCAATTTTGTGGTAACAGTTTGACGAAGAACATTTCCTGTTTGAACATGATGATTCAGCGAGGTGCATCGAAAAATGGTTTTCCCAGTCTGGTTAGCAAGAACTTTACTGGCTTGCACAAATCCCGACCTCAACCCTAAACAGCAGCTTTGGGATGGATTGGCGAGCGTGTGCCAGGCCTAATCTCCAACATCAGTGGCCGACCTGACTAATACTCTTGTGGCTAAATGGGAGCAAATACAACCCAGAATCCCTAGGAATTAAATTGATATTAGAACAATCTGCACCTCGCGATTTTTGTCCCATTCCAACATTCAGGGACGCAGCAGGAAGCAGTGTGTCCTATATGTAGCAAGGTGATAAAAGACAGAATGTGTGTGAGCACATCAGACTTTTAGGCAAGAAACCAAAGCTCGCCTGCTGTCACACACCTGAAATCACATTACCATTACTATGTGTTTTAGTTGCCTAACCTTAATGACACCTTAAAGCAATAATTTGACATTTCAGCAAATACGCTTTTTCACTTTCCTGCCAAGAGGGAAATGAGAAGATCAACACTCTCATTTCATTCTGTGAAATATGTAGCTGGTTAGGTTAGCATAGCATAATGACCCGAAACAGGGGGAAACAGCTAGCATGGCTCATTATGGAGTTAACACATTTCTGGCTACCAGCCCCTGCAAAGCTCACTAATTAACATGTGATATCTTGTTCGTTTAGTCCATCCAAAAATGGTGAATAAGTCTGGTGAATTTGTATGGATTAAACAGATAAGATATAATGTGTTAATGAGGTTACCTTTGAACAGATCCACGCTAACTGTTTCCTCTTGTTTCCAGTCTTGCTATGCTAACCAGCTACTGGCTGCAGCTACATATTTACCGTACAGACATGGGAATAGTATCGATTTTCTCACCTTATTCTCGGCAGGAAAGCAAATGGGAGTATTTCCCAAAATGTCGAACTAGTCCTTTAACCATTTATTGTAGAAACCAAGAATGTTAAAACATTAGCATTTGATGTAAAAAGGTCATATTTTGAATGATTCATATTTGAATGACAACTTCACTGTCTGGCAACAGACTTTGCAAATCTACGAAATCCCTGAGTTTAGAGAAATTAGTCATGTTATATATATTTGAACATATTAATCATACGTGAATGTTTTAAAATTCTAAACTATACTCAATGATCAAAGTGATTTCTTTTTTTACTATAGTGGTGAAGAGCTCATGTACTGATTACAGCAACAGATACTTAGGTGATGTAATCAGGTCAAGACCTCAATGTTCAATATCCTTTTTTGGAAGAATGGTCCTTGTTGGAAAAGAGTGTGAGGATAGAGATATTCCTTGAGCTCTTATCAGCTCCACTTCTAGCTGATACACACTGACACACTTTCTGGCATACACTCATACACACACACACACACACACACACACACACACACACACACACACACACAAACACACTATTATCCAGAAGAAATGCCTTGAGTAAAATACATAAAAAAAGAATGGCTTCATACTGCCTAGTCCACTGTTGCCACATCATCTGACACACACTAAATTTGGGTTCAAGTACACCCACACACACTCACACATGAATACAGATAGACACAAACACTTGTACATGAATACAGGTACACACATACACACTCACAGGTTTGTGTTCACTATGATGCAACTTGCAGGTGCGAAAGTGAAAGAAAAGAGGTAAGTGTAGAGCTGCCACCAGATGACACTTTTTCAAATCCACCTTTCTTAAAGCCAGTAAAGAAAAAGGCTTTATTTACAGACTTTCACTCTGCAGCTGATATGTAACAATGGTTATTTTTCCATTGCTTTCTCTACCCATAAAAGCACAAATTTGCCATGAATTTTATAAGTGATGCAGAGGACACTTCACTATATAGAACTTCTTTTTTTCTCCTCATTTTGTTTGGTTGATAAAGTAGGACCGCATTTGGTTTTAGAAACACAACATCCTTCTATGGATGCCCACAGGATTTGTCATGATTACGCAGAAAGAGGGAATATCAGAGTCAGACAAGGTTGGAGGGAGAGAAGAGATATTCAGGAAGGCAAGCTGCAGGGCAGCCAGAGAAAGGGAGAAAACAGAAGCCCTATTTGATATTTAATTGAAATTGATCCTGTGGAGCATCTGAAAATTTTAACAGTGCGGAAATCCATACATTTCAGGTGTGGAGCGATGCCATGCACCTGTGCGTGTGTGTGTATGTGTGTGTGTGTGTTCTGTGCCGAGATACAGAGCCTTGCAATAAAAAAATTTAAAAAAAGAAGAGCAGAAACCCTGGGAATCACACATCAGAGGAAGCAAGGTGAGCGGAGTTAGGAGGGGGACACGAAAATTAGAAAAAAAGGATGAATGAGAGAAAAAGGAAAGAGGGAACACAGGCAACACGGAGACCGAGAGCAGGAGGTGAGAAAACAACAGACAAGTTTTAATATTTCTTCAGAGATTATTTATTTATCCACCTCATGGCAACACCAACCGTCTGGGCCAAACAAACCAACACGAGCCTCAATAATGGAGGCACAGGAGCAGAGAAAATGTATGCATTGTATTATCAACCACCTGTTTACTGTACAATATATATACTTTGTATTTAGGCTATAATTGACTTTAGTTGTATTAAAACATTTGAATATGTTCTGCATTTCAACATTTTTGCCTTTGTTCAATATAATATTTCAATATAAAATATTTGACGGTTAATGTGATATGTATGAAAATATCAGTGAACTGTAAGAGAAAGTGTGTGTGTGTGCGCGCATGCGTTGTGACAGAGAAACTGGCCATTCTTTACCCACTAGTTTGTCTGAAAACAGCAGTAATGAGCCCAGATAAAAGAAAAACATGAAGGGAGGACGGATAGCTTACCATGTGTGAAGAAAGAGAAACGTGCGCGACGTCCTGTTCTTTTTCCCACCTCTTTCTTTGTCTACACGCTTGCATGTGGGCATATATGCACATGAGCACAAACACAGAGGCGCACAAACAAAACACAGAAAGCCAATGCCTAAAGACAAAAGCTGCGCTGCGGAACAAAAGACGACCAAAAAAGCCATCAAGACACCCGCAGCAGGCACCCATTGTGATTAATGAAAACAAATATTGGGAGAGAGTGGGGCACAGGCGCAGAGAAACAGCACAAACAATGGAGCAGACAGCATAATGCATTCAGGGTTCGCTGACGGCCCTCTAGTGCAGAATGAGAATAATAGGAGGAGAGAGAAAGTGGGATAGAGAGACAAGAGAGGGAGGGAGAAGGAGAGGAGGAAGTGGAAACAAGGGTACTAATGTGAAATCCATTCTCCCTAAAAACACACACACACACACACAGCCTCACACCAGCCAGCTTTCAAACCCACGGTGCTGTCAGTGCGTCTGTGCTTACACCTGCTACACCGAGCAGTCTCAGTGCAACTGTCGTTTCTGCCAACCTCCAGGAGTGTGTATGAAGCTCACACACACAGCTACCCATCTCTAGCTGTATGTGAGTTCAGCTGAAAGAGTTTTAATTGGTTAAATATTGCTATGACGTGCTTGTGAGTGTTGAGTTGTCAATGTCATGGCTTATTGGAACGTGGAACCTGTTATTGCGAACTAATGACAGCTGTGAGCTACAGCAATGCTTGCATATAAGTGTCTAGTTTGAAAGACAGCATATTATCGTCTGCTCCCTTTGTAATAGGTGAGAGCTTATCAGTCTGAACGTTGACATCTTTAGAAAGTTTCTGATTTGAGAAAACAATCTCAGCACAATTTCCACTTACTCTTGCTTGTTTCAGTGCTTTCCACCACATCATATCAGATTTAGCTTGCTCAGTTGTCATGGAACTGTTGATGATGAAACTGTTCATTATCTCGTGCACTTTTAGGACTGAAAGTTGAAAGTTGAGCCTGACATTTTATACAGTTTTTTATTTTGTTCCTGGAACAAGTAACAAGTGTACGTTGAGTTGAGATCGTTTTTTCAGCTCCTGTTTCCAAGGGGAAGAATGAATGGTCCAGCCTTGAAGTTTATCATAAAATGTCTATAATCCATCCTGATCTCCTTAAAACCAGAAAAAAGTCCACAAAACCAATTCACAATAACTCCTTCATGTTTTAGCTCCTAGTTATATTACTGAACTTCTGCTCCCCTATGAGCCAGGGCTTATTTTATTATCTTATTTTATTGTATTTTGGGTATTTTATTCTATTTTTTTATTCTATTTTATTCACTGTAATTGTATTTGTTGGATCTTTATTTGATTTTGGTGTTCGTTTTAACTTTCTAAATCACTTGTTTTAAAAGGTGCTATAAGTGAAATGTATTATTAATATTATTAGTAGTAGCAGTAATAGACTAGGCTGGAAAAGGTCAATACTTAGGTTCTTCTGTTTAATTTAGGTTCATATGGATAATCAGTAAAGCACTAAAGGTCACTGATCTGCACTAATACAAAATGATACCAATTAAAGGCACATAAAGCAGTAGTGAGCTTTTAGCATCTTACATTACTGTAAGTCAGTGGAATCAGATGTTTAAAGAAAAAATAAATACATAGTTTTTCACCTTCAGGTCCCTAAAAATAATGAAACATTAAACTTCACTCTTTGTTTGAGCTGCTCATAAATCACGTCCACTCAAAAGCTCTAACCTGCCATTTGGGGTCACAAGAACTAAGAACTAAGGTGTTTGAATTTTTGCTAAATCTCTTATTAAAGAAACTACAGGACAGACAAAAAAGACAAGTGAAACAAACATTTGTGATGACACTAACTAACGGGAACTACCATCCAGAAGACAGCTCTGCTCATTAGGCTGCAGCTAATTAGACCTCTGCTCATTAGATCGTCCTCTTGCATCTTATGTTCCTTAAAGGAATGAATGACATCTAGTGATCCTGAATGTCTTCTCTTAGCCTGAGATGAGGCAAAGCTAACTGATGTCAGATTTGATCATTTGCACTATCCACATTTAGCTACTCTGCCTAAACTTTCCAGCTTGAAGCAGTCTGTGTGATAGGACAAAAACAGGGGATTCCGGTGGCTCGACTACACGCTAGGAATCAGTGCAACTTATTTTCCTTCATTGACAGTCCCCAAACAAACAGAGCCAGCAGGACAGGGATGAAGGTGCAAATTTATGTTGGGAGACAAAGGGTTGCAGAGGGAGGAGGGATGGATGGATGCAACAGTCGGGTCCGGCTGTCTTGCCGAAGGCTTCCTTTGGTGGTCTGTGTTATTCCCATCTGGCTTCATTACAGTCTTATCTGTAGTCAAGCCACACAGCCAGCCAGAGCAGGCCAGAGAAGCACTGCGAGGTTGTGGACCCGGCACACCTGCCACCTCAGATAAAATAAACATCAGAATTAGGGTGCAATTTTGGCTCCTGCTCCTCAACGTTTTTCAATCGCTTTGCTCTCTCTCATCCGCCTTCCGTCTTGAATAATCCTTCCCTTCTCCCTCTGTTTGTTTCTGCTTTGCTCTCTTTATGCCCGTCCTTTTGTCCCTCCCTCTCTCATTCCCTCCAGTCCTTCCTGACAGGGCTGTGATAATGGAGCAGTAAATTAGAACCATCCCGTTTCCCACCTATCATCCTCTCAGCAGCTGATGTGATCTCTCACCTATAGGGTCAAAGGCTAATCGGTGTAAAGCAGTCGGTGCCATGGTCAGAATAATCAATCACTCTGCACTGAAATATCAAAGGTGTCACAAAATGCTGTAAACACCAGTGACAAATCCCCCTCCCACAAACACACCTGCTGCTATTATATGCATAAAAAACACACATGCCAGCAGGTTTCACTTACTGATACAAAGACTGAATAATAGCCAGATTTTGTGTAATTACCAGGCATTTCTTTTGCAACCTGTTTCAAAATCAGCCTCATCACACTGCCAAATATTTCTCATTTCATAGTCGAAAATGGCTCCTTCTGCTTCTGGCATAATAGTGTTTACATGGTGTTTTAGCCTTTCACGTTCTTCCCTTTGCTGGAAAATGTAATCTCTCTCACAGGTTTCACTTAATAACATGAAAAACAAAACCTGAACTATTGAGACTCGTTAATCCACTTTGTGAATACATATTGGAGAACACAGCTTTCAAATTCCAAAAAGGGATTAGTTCTAAACGTCAGAGACAGAGAGGCCTTTGAGGGAGCTAAAATTACAGGTGGAGTGATCCCTTCTAAAATTATCCAACTCTTTTATATTGCACCTCTGAAGAATTCATGCTCATGTTTAATTCCCAAGCTCTGATAACGAATGTTTCCTCCAAGCACCTGAAGATTAATAGACTTTTACCAGGTGCTCTCTGTCTTTTTATAACACACTCCAGCTATTTAAACGCTCAGCTGTCTGGCTGTCAGCTTACAGCATGAGGTCATTTAGAGGAAGTCTTAACCCATGGATATACTTACAAAGTGGTATGGCAAATACTATCTGAGACAGGTAGAAAGAAAAGTAAACTCAGAAAAAAACAGAAAAGCAATTTGCAAATATAGCAAGTGCTAGCTCAAGACTAAAGGTCTAAAGCCGTGCTAGCAGCTCCTTGAAGGCACAGTGATGCTTTGAGCTACAGTAAATGCTAACATCAGCATTCTAAAATGCTCACAATGACAATACTAACATTCTGTTTAGAAGGAATAATGTTTACCCTGTTTAACATGTAATAATTAGGGATAAGCTGAGGCTGATGGGGATGCTATTTGTTTTGCAGGTATGTGGTTATAAACCAATGTATTGGCCAAAATTGATTTTTTACCTGATCATGGCACTATATGGAAAGCAAAGGGATCACAACACGAGTCTGATGAGATGAGATGCCTGTTTCAAACTGTTTTTTGAGGCATTTCATTTAACACCACAAACGTCAACCTGCTGGTGGCGCTAAAGGAAAACTCAGGGCATCACCAAAGTTATAAAGGTATATCCTCAGAGGACCACAAATGACTGTACAAAGTTGTGTGCCAATCCATCCAGTAGAACATATATTACACAGGATAAGTGAAAACTTAAACAAAATTCCATGGCAATCCATCATATAATTGTAGAGATTTTTAAGTTTGGAGCAAAGTGATGGACCAACAGGCTGACATCCCTAAAAAACACAGAAAATGAATTCCAAATTAGGTTTTTCTTTTTTGAAAAGATGCATCTAAGAACACAAATTCAGACCAGCTACACATCATAAAACCAAACACTCTGCTGTCACCCACGCGCCTCCTTGCACCAACACAAGCCAAACTTTGAGTAATGAAAAAGCATATTCAGATTTCACACTCCAATAATAACAAGTAATCAAAGCCAGTGGTGGAGCCGCGCCGGCCGAGGCAGCAGACCGAGGCGGAGTGACGCTGCCGCAGCTCTCAGTCACACTCTAAACACCTGTCTTCAAATGGACACATCAATCCCTATTTCACAGCCTGCCTGGCCTCCTACCCTGACACACATAAACACACACGTGTTGTATGCAATATATATGCACACACACACACACACACACACACACACACACACACACACACACACACAAACTATGCCAACATTTCCACATATCTGTCCTATAGCATTTGTTTTAAAACATTCTATATACTTTTTGGACAAAGTATTTATCTGCAAAGCTAGAATAGCAGATACTAAAAGGATGGGGGTGACAGAAGATGGAAAGCGTCTGAAATCAATCCGTTGCAATGCAGCATACGGTAACCTCACTCTTCTGCAGGACGGACTGATTCACAACCCTGGAGTGGCGAGGGATCGGTGCGGCATGTGAGAAAATGGTCCTGGACTGAAAAGAGGGTAGTGAGAAGCACTTAGCACATGGTCTGGGATAATACCCATACTCTCTCTCTCTCTCTCTCTCTCTCTCTCTCTCTCTCTCTCTCTCTCTTTCACTCAAACACACATACACACACAAGCACTTTGCCTAATAGAGTAGCAGCAATAGTCAGCGTTTCCCATGGCAGGCTGCAATCGCATGGCTGGACTCAGTGATGGATTTTGGGTTAGAGGCAGCATCAGCACCACCGCTATAAACACACACACACATGCACACACACACACACACACACACACACACAAACAAACACCATTCACGTGTACATACACAGGTATATG
Source organism: Nannoperca obscura (assembly GCA_036024295.1). Classification (NCBI taxonomy): domain Eukaryota; kingdom Metazoa; phylum Chordata; class Actinopteri; order Centrarchiformes; family Percichthyidae; genus Nannoperca; species Nannoperca obscura. The sequence goes on from JAVQJL010093363.1 coordinate 45,467, forward strand.
TACAAAGGGTCTGTGTATAAAAGGATTAACACAGATATGTGAAAGGTAAATAGAAGAGACACATGAAGGATAATGGTTGTTTTGGGGATTCTTGTTCCTCCTTACCATACAGGAACATTTCTGTACAGTGACAATAATCGAAACTCTCAGAAATGTGCATGTTTTTCATGTGATTAAGGGTTCTTAACAATGAAAGGGGATGTCATTAACTGTTATTTTTAAGTATCCATGCATTATTTATAATCCTGTGATTTCTTTGAAAGGCAGTCCTTCATTAACAGCAACTCTTCACAGAGCTTAACATTAGTTCCTCCAAAAGAAAAAGAATAGCTGTTGATCTTTGATAAATTCAGAAACTCATTTAAGCACTTACCACTGTATGCGAAGTAATTTCAAGAATCCTCAAAGACTCTTCTAACCATCTGAATGAAAGAAAATCCTCTCTGCCACTCAGTGAATAAATGCACACTGAAGAGGGTTTCCTGAATTGCACCTCTGTTTCCTAATCAAAACAACGATTCTAGCTGGAAATTACATGTCCATGCTCAATTTATAGAACCATCAAACAGAAAACATGATTATCAGTTGTGCATAACTGCATTAATGCGTTTTCTTTATATAAGTTATTTATCCCAGTATTACTCAGTAACTTTGACAATTTGGGGATGAAGTTTTTGCGGTCTTCTCTGGCATTTAATGGAGTCATGAAATTCATTTCTTCTCTAAGCTAAGCGTTCTGTGTTTTATTCAGATGGTTTGAGGAGTCTTTGAGGGCTCTGGAAACCCCTTCAGAATAGTGATAAGTGTTGTTTAACAACCTTCTTGATTTGTCAAAGAGTGTCAGTTATTTATTCTTTGGAAAAACTGATGATCAGTTCTGTGACTTGAATGTAATAGTAATACTTGAGAGGCACAAACTGGGGCTAATCAACAAGTTAGTGTTTATCAGTTGATGTAAGAGCGTGTAAAGGCTGATTTTGAGGTGAAGAAACATGGAGCTGTGATTAGGATCGTAGATTTCTGGTTTCAGGTGCAGTGAGGGGTAAAATAAAGCATGTTTGCTTAGAGAGATCTATGACCAGAGAAGGCTTACAGACAGCTACATTATTCACAAAGCAGAGCCTAGGAATCCTCAGTGCTACAAACACATTCAGGCCTTGAGTAAATGTGAGTATATGTGCAAGCTGTATTCAAACTCACATTGGTGCACACTTCCTACATGTTCAAATTTACAAATAGGTATGTCTGCACCTACACACATTTAGTGTTACTAAAAATGAATGACAACATGTTGAGGGTGCCACCAACTGTGAGCAGATGAACAATTTTTAGGGACCCAACAGTATTCCTCCCACCATCTGTCTCAACTCCTTTAGTATTGCATTGGTCCATAAATACCGGGTGAGGGTGATGATGTGAAAACTGGTTGCGATAAAAAAAGAGGTCATAAAAACGACAAACAGAAACAGTCATCTCCATCTTATTCAGCCCCACTTCCATTAGTGTGACAATTTCATTAAACAAACATAATGTACAAAATCATTTCCTCGACTTGGCTGGCTCCGAGAAATTAACAGCAACATAGAAGTCATGCATAATGAATGTGAACATTTGCCATCTACAAGTCTCCCACAGTCAAACATTAATTCAACCTCACACAGGGTGTGGAAAGGGAGGAGGAGGACAAATTGAGCGCTGGGAGAGGAAGGACTTTGGAGAGTCAAAGTGAAACCTTTGGAGGGGTCTGGCCGAGAGGTACACTGCTGGGCTTACGTTCTTCAGGTCTGGATTGATTGCATTGGAGTCTGGGTAAAAATATGAAAAAATAAGAAGGTATAAATTATTTCAATCTGTAGTTACATCAAAATAACTTTGTTTACTTTTGCTGAAATAAAAAAAAAGACCCTTAAAAATGAGATGGCGGATAGCTTTCCTCATTTCAAAGACAAGTGGAAACTGTTTGCTGCCATTAAATTGTGTGATGCTTGGTCCAAAGTGCGTCACACAGACAAATATTGTGGTTCATATAGCATCAAAAAAAACAAATTTCAAATAATTTAATTCAACTTGACAGGGAGTTGAAAGTACACGTCAAGTCAAATGAAGTCAACTTGCTGCTCTTTTCCCATTGATCAAACGCAGGAGAGTTTGACATGACTCCCATGACCGTGCCAGAAACACTTGGCATCATCTAATTCTCTTTGCATAAATCGTACAATCATTTATCTAGACACAACACAACAAAATGCTAATGGTAACATTTTAGGGAGGAGAGCTGGGAAAACACTTATCCTTCACGAGGGGTGATTTATTACCCAGTACAGCAGGGTCATACATTAATTTTGCTCTTTATATAAAAGGTCTGTTATTTCTGCATGCATAAATAAAACACCCAGACAGACATGCACACATAAACACATGCGTATGAACAGGCGCACAAAGGCATGCACGTTTGCAGATCTCGCACTCAGCTTGTGTTGGGGAAAATGTCACACTGTCGAGAGGATGTTTATCTGGTGGGGACAGATTTGATGGCTTGACGGGGGCCACTGCAACTCTGGTCCCTTTTTCATGACGCAATGTACTTGTGTGTATGTGTGTGTGTGTGTGTGTGCGTCTCTCTGGGTGTGTACTTTTGACTGTGATGTGTGTTGTCTTTGACTGACACAGGACTATGGAAGATGCCAGCGCACCACGCAGCGCTCAGCCAGACGCACATCGGATCTGACACTGCAGAGCCAGTGGTGTGACAGCCATGTGACAGGGCAGAGCTGGTCCTAAATGACTTCTTAGGCTCCATTACCCTGCCAAAACACTGGACACGCCATCTCCCATTTCCCATTTCCCCTTCATGGTCACAGAGCCCTTTACTATTCACAAAGGGAGCACTGATTGCACCCTACCTTTGTCTCAGTATAGATTAATCACACATAGATGCAAGCTTGCACGCACACAGAAAAGACAACCCCCCCCCCCACCAACTGCAAATCAAAGAGAGATGCTGAGCAGGGTGCCAGGAGCAGGCCAGCAGCAATGGTGATTATCCTGAAGGAAGCATCAGTTGTTGGTATTTACACTGCCACTCTACCCTCTGATGTTTTAACACTGGCGGCCTCTAGAAAGCGAGAGCATTTGTCAAGAACTGCTTTGAGAGGCAGCGTGTTGAAGGTGACCGAAGATGAATGTGTGTCATCAGCCGAGACACAAATTACTATAAAAGGAGTAGAGAGGGGAAAGGAGAAAAGGTGAGGGGGACAAGAGAGCTGCAGCTCTGGGACAGGATGAGGAAAAAACAGTGGATGTGAAACTGACAAATTAAAACTCCAGTATACCTTTCCAGCGAGAGCTATTGTTTGTAATATTAAGGGCAGTGACCCATAACCTTAAAAGCAGCAGTGAGTGCAACTCCGAAATTACTTTGTGATGAGAGCTGTCAATAAAAATCAAAAAAATGTATGATCCTCACCTCCCGTGATAATGGAGAAAGATACGTGGCCCTCACATGTGCACACCTTTTGATGTCGGGGAAAAAGGAAAAAGTCTTACACACTATATGGTCATGAAGGTTTTATGGGCGTACCCACTTCCTATATCACAAGAGGTTTTGATGTCTTGCCAATTTGCAGAGCCGAACGTTCGCATTAGCCGCTCCTAATGAGGATCGTGGAGTGTACGTTAAACCCGGATGCCTGTTAGTCTGTTTATCTGACAGGGAGAGTGCTTGTCATCGTTAAGCCAGTTTAGCTCAGTCGAGTGTGGTGACATTTCTGCTATTTCCTCCCTGGCTATTCTGCACACTGGTAATTGCGGTCTTATATAAAACGCCACATCACATTTAAAGTGGGGAGAACAAGTAAACAGGGATATGAATTCCATCATCAGATGCATAGGTGCATGAATCATTTATAGGGCCAAATATTTACAGACATGTGTTGAGGGTAGATAAGATCTTATGGATTTGCGAGGTTGTTGACAGAACAGGCCCCTTTCTGTCGATTAGTGGATGATGTGTGAAAACTAGCAAGCACTGAGAGAGGAATTGATAAGAGAGGTGAAGACACAGATAAACTAGACAGACAGGCAGGGCCGGATGGGCAGAGAGAAGGAAAGCGGTGGCAGTAAAAGCAGGAGTCATTTTCTAAACACTCTTTTTGGGTGTTTCTCTGCCCGCTCCTGGCACATTGTTTTAAATGAGCTCTGGCTGCAATGAATGAGAATGAGATTTCACTGTATCCTGTCCGCTTAACACTGCATGAGTCTCAATAAACACTAAAGCTCTTCTCATTTCATGCTCCCCAATGTGTAGCGGCAGACAGCAGCACCACAGCAAGCAATCACAAATTCAAATGAAAAGGGAGAGGGAGGAATTTTTCCTTCACAGCCTTGTTTAATTTGCCGCCTCCTGGGCAATTGAAACATGCCTCTGCTTTGCTGTTGTCTGAAGGTGTGTGAGGTTCAAAGAGGAGGCCTTACATGTATTCAGGGCTGGGGAGAAGGTTGGGGGGCAGGACAGAAGGAGAGAGAGAAAGAAATAACAAGAGAGAGAGAGGCAGAGCTAAATAAAAAAAAACTCAGAAAACGGAATAAACTTGATACTTCGTTGACACCTGGAGCGTCATGCCGAAGTTGGGAACGCACGCCCACACGTGCAGACCCGCGCACCATGAGACGGAGCAGCGTGTGTTAATGCCTGGAGCTCTTCAGCCGTGCAGCCTCCTCAGGGGACACATCCTGATAACACAAACTAACTCCTAGCTCGTTGTCCCAACGGACAGCCAAACAAAAGTCAAGGTTTTATCTGCTTTTATCCCATTAAACACTCTATAACTTGCCTAATTGTTTACAAAGGGATTTAGAAGAATATCCCACTCAAGGTTTATAACTTTGGTGTGTTTGTGTGTGTGTGAGCGCATGTGTGTTTGTGTTCACATGTTGAGGAATATGCATTTGTGATTCTTTGCTGCTAAGACTTAAGATAGGGTTTTAATTAGGATGTGTATGGAGGGGTGGGGGGCTAAAGATATGGCAAGAGATTAGGAGACAAAAGGGGCTCTTCTTTCACTCCATCCATCGCTCCATCTTCGAGTCTTATTAAATTAGGAAATTTGCAAAGGTTGGGCACAGACACGCACACATCTGGCTCAGAAACAGAAACAGGCCTCTAAAATGTTTCATAATTCAAAGATGATATTTTCCCTTTGCAGCCAGTTCATGTCAACCTCCCCCTGGCCTCCTCTCCTTCCTGCTTTTTCTGCTTGTTAGATATCCATCCAACAGCACCCTCCCCTGCCTTCCCCGACCCGATGCTTTTCAATCTGTCCATCGTAACACTTGAGCTTTGATCTTCTCACCCAGGCCTTCTTATTTCAGCCCTCCAGCAGCCCTTGCCCCCACCCACTTACTCTACTCATCTTTAATACCTCCCATATCCATCTCCATCCCTCTTATCCCCCACTCCATTCCTCCCCTCTTCCATCTTCTTTCCATCTTCTTTTTCTCACTCTCCTGCACTTTGGCCACGCATGTTGGAACGGCTATTGCTCCCACGGTACTTATTAGTGCGGTGCTTTTAATTACAGTTTGCACATCAATCAATTGTTGCATTACTAGTTGGTCCCAGCTGTCCGGTTACCGTGGTGATGGATCCCCTGCGGGGAACCGCCGTGGTCATTTGTGACACTCGGATGCAGATTGCTCGAGCCCCAGGCAAGCCGAGCTCATCCATGATGTTGAGTGTGGGTGTTGGAGTATAATAAAGAGAAGAAAAGGGTGCATTTAAAAGTTCGAACCACAGGAGAGTGGAGAGTGAAAGAGTGGGAAAATAAAAGTGAGTGAAAGAGAGAACCAAGACCAAGCTATCCACTCCACAACAATCTCTGTCATGGCATTCGTATATTTCACTTCATTTCAAATGCACTGATTTGCATTAATGAAAGGAAAGATAATCTGGATGCCTTTGAAGTTTTGTTCTGTCCTCTGAGAGCAGGGGAGAAGCTTACTTATACACACACACACACACACACACACAAATCTGATGTTTCTACTCAGCATGCAGAATAGCAGAATAATCCTGCACCTGTATCTCAATTCCCCCCACCACACACACACACACACACACACACACACACACACACACACACACACACACAGTCCTCCCTAATCCTGCTATAGTCTGACCCCCCACAAGATTAGGATCCCCTGCTTGGTCCAATACATTCAAACACATCAACACCCTCCCGCACTCACTCCCAGCATTTGTAATATGTTTACCATACTGATGATACATGTGAAATTGTTTTATATAAGCTTCCCTTTATGCCTCCTGTAAGCGTGTAGGCATACAAACATAGATACAGTATATCCCAGGCACATCCTCACATATTAACCAGAGAGGGAGTGCACAGTCAGATCAAACACAGTTCAGGTGCTGGAGGATGAAAAGGCAGATCCTGGACCTGGTTAACAGTTGTGGTATGATTATTCTAGTGGTCTGATGGTGGCAACCTTCTCCTCCAATAAGACATGGAGACAGTGATCTTTGGCAGAGCAAACAGAGAGGTTTAATGAGTCTAGTTTGGGGGCTAAAACTGATTCTCGCTCACTTCACAGACACACACACGTGCACCGACACAAAAACAAGCACACACTGCATGCCCATACTGAAAGGCTCACAAAAATGAGACAGAGAGGCAGTGAGCGGTCTGTCCTGAGCCAACCCCGTCCCAAAACAAAAAAACCCCAACAAGGATTATTGCTGAGTTCATTAACATGCAGGAAGGAGCCAAAGAGTCTGAAGCATAAAGAGACTCAGACAGTGTAACTTCAAAAGTCACTTGAAGACTGGGCTGGGAGTTATAACAACACATCAAAGTAACAGCCGGCCCGATCCTCTCTTCAATTGAAACGTGTCAAAAAAGTGCCACAGGTAACTAGCAGACGCTTTCATAGAGAGGTGTAATGTGACAGAGCTCAAGCTAAGTTTTGTACTCAGCCAACTCATCTGAATACCCTTCCAAAAAGCTTACAAAGGCAGAAGAGTGGAGGCTGGCCCCTGCCACCTCTGCTAACTTAACTGCATGCAATAGTAGTCTGTGTGTAATCACATTACCTATCTTGTTGTCTAACCTAGCCCATAGTGCTGTGACAGGTTGGCATTACTCTGATTAAAGGAGGGGGGGTAGAAGAGGAGAAGGTGTGTAGGCAGAAAGGAAAATGTCTGTCAGTGGGGGGCAGGAATGACATAAGCACTTATTGGTATTAAAGGGCAAACTTTCAAAGGCATCCATCTCAAGTGTAAAGCAAACTTTTCATTCAAAGTTACTCCAGTCCTTGACTTTGATGTGCCAGTGACAAACGATCAACAGGAAAAATGATTGCGTTGTTGTTTTTTTCACAGACGGAAAAAAAAAGCCCCCTTGGCTTGAACCTGAGGTCATTAAGAAGCAAATAAATAAACGCAGAAAGTTTGCATATTGGAAAGCTGTCGGCTTGAGGCCGGCGTCTGCTCACTTCCAGCTTGATGGAGGGCCTTCTTTCCTGGGTGAGCCCCCGGACTCAGGGCCAATGAATCAGCCCGAGTGGACACATTGGCAGTTGTCATGTAATGATATTGCCTGAGTGTAGAAACAGTCACACACACATGTGTCGCACAAACAGATGCAGACATACTATAGAGACACACATTGATGTTTCTAGGAGAGTTTCTATGCTGCTGATCTTGCTGCAACCAAACTGAACTGGAAGTTAAGATTTTCATTATTTATGGCTTTTTTTCAGCAATACCTATTCAGTGTATTTACATTCTGTAATTACCTTTCTACATAGTAGATTTTATTGTTAGTGACACGGTCCGCTATTTCTGTGCTGTATTTAAATTGTAATGCAGGTTACAGTTTTTTTACTTTCTCACTGATATCAGCTCACTGTCTTTACACAGTATCAGAGCTTTACTAAGTTACTGCTGATGCAATCCAAAATGTCCTACTGCTGCTTTACATTAAAGGTGTTCAGCACAAGGTGGCTTTTATTGCAAAGCAGTTAGAAGAAACGCAATGTGTTTGTCATGAGGTTAGTGCTAAACCCCGATCATTCATCCAGATTGCGTCCAGAAAACAACAATGGTCATTTTCAGCATTTAGTTTATAATAGAACAAGTGTGCTATTAGTTAGCTATTAGATGAAAAGTTATAAGCAACAGGGTGCACGCCTCCGACTTCAGATTGGAAACTAACTCCCATTAGAGCGTCCTGTTGTGTGGAAAACTACTCATACCCTGTGCAGCATTAAATCAGACCACTGTTGCCACCATTATTGACTGACTTCTATAGTGTAAGTTTGTTTGGTTGCATTGCAAACAGATACACCAGTTGTTCTTCAGCAGTATTTCTGACAAAGTAGCTGCTAAAGAAGTGTCAGGATTAAACAACACGTATTTTTACAGTTTGTAACCACAGGTGTCACCAAATCATCCAAATCTTTAGGTTTATAACTTAAAATCACACAACATTTTTAAACACATGTGCATGTTCCATCAGTATATATAAGCCTTGAGCTGTGTTTATCTCTGATTGCACTTTTCCATATCAGTGTTGTTTAGCAGCATCTCATTTCCATTTATTACTAATATTTTGTTCACTTGGTTAAAAAAAAAAACCTGACAGAGTACATAGTAAGCTATAATATTCTTGCCTTAACATACCTATCAGCATTTCAAATGTACTGAGGCAGGCAATTTATGTCTGACTAGACATAAAATTTGAAGTAATTTTTCAGGAAATCCGTACCATTTTACTAAAGGTGATCTCAATTCTATTTATTTCCTGTTCTCACCTTGCTTGATCTCTAATACAAACATCACTGAGTGCCTTCTATAAAGTGATTTAGTCTGACAGAGCAAAGATATGATGGTGCAGCCATATGCATTAAGTTCTTTTGGGAAATGGCACAGCCGGATGTCTGCATACGCATCATGTGTGTTATCTGTCCTCTCCTGTTAAGTCTGGTTTTGAGTTGTCGTGATGACCAGTTTTTGACGTGCATCACATCCAATATCATTCCACTTCTTTGACAGGATGCATTATAAATGAGTACACAGAGACACACATATGCACACACTCACTCTTCCTCTCTGCCTCATCCTAAGATCAGCTCATTGGATTTATCAGCTTTTGTATAAGAAAAGAGGATAAGAAGTCAGAAAGACAAGAAACCATATGTCAAGCTGAACCATATGCTGGCAGAGGTGCAGTTTGGCAGAGGGCCCCTTATGATTCAGGGGTCCCAGAGATGGATGCGAGCCCTGGATCTTGACAATAATTGTATATATTTAATGTGTCAGGGCTCCAAATGAGCTGTTAAATGGGGTCCAGGAAATATATTTTTTTTTAATCATGCCACTAGACATAGCGCTTAGTAAGAGCATGGTGACATCACTACAAAAGCCATATGTAAATGGCCTTTTGGACAATTTTTCAATCTGGCTTCAAGCAACACCACAGCACTGAAACTGCACTGATACAGGTGTTATATTATATTCATCTGAATACTGACTTAGGTAAAACATCAGTTTTAGTGCTGCTTGATTTGAGTGCAGCCTTTGATATTGTGGACCATGAATTACTTCTTGACAGAATTGAAAAGTGCGTGGGCTTATCTGGCACAGTCCTCAGTTGGTTCAGATCATATCTCAAAGGCAGAGGCTATGTTGTTGCCACTGGTGATTTTAAATCGGTGCGGATCACCATGACATGTGGAGTCCCTCAGGGTTCAATTCTTGGCCCACTACTATTCAACCTGTACATGCTCTCTCTAGGTCAAATCATACATGACAATAAGATTGCTTTTCACAGTAATGCAGACGACACTCAGATCCCTTAAACTCACTCTGTCAAAACAAGTAAACATCTGGATGCAATTGAATTTCTTTCAATTAAATAAAGACAACTAAATCTGCATTTTATCATCTCAAACAAAGAGCTTAGAGGTCAAATGTCCAGACAAGACTAGCATGCATGCCCCAATTTCCAGCAGAGTGGTAATGGCCTGTTGTCTGGTCTTCCCAAAAAGACAACTTCAGAACGCTGCTGCCAGAGTTCTAACGATAACCAAGACAACTGAGCACATTACTCCTGTTCTGGCTTCCTGTTACTTATAGGATAGATATGAAAGTGCTGCTGATAGTTTATAAATCACTCAATAATCTAGGGCCAAAATACATCTCTGATCTCCTTAAAGAATATAAACCCAGTAGGGCACTTAGATCTTTTGAGGCAGTCAGCTGGTTGTACCTCGAGTTAGAACCAAACAGGGTGAAGCTGCCTTAAGCTATTATGCTGCACACAGATGAAACCAATCGGAGTTGTAATACACTGGACTTACCCTTTTGTAAAAATGGCAATGCGAAAAGTTCTGCATTTTATATTTTAGAGTAAAAGTATATACGTATTAGCAAAAAAAAAAAAAAAAGTTAAAATGCTTTATTGCCATGTCAACACAATTGAATATGAATGATGAATTGATATGAATTTGTCTCAGTGCAGCTTATACAAACAGAAAAATAAAGACAAACACATGTAAATACAGTAAGTATACTGGAGTATCAACGGTAAACTAATTAGCAACTATAAGTAACGTATTATTCAGAATGGCCTTTTTCAGAGTGCCAATATAATACACTGTATATTTTATTGTGGTATAGTTACTGTCCACTACTGGTCCAAAGACAGTAGAGTGTAAGAATAAACACCATTATAATGCTTACAGACAAACAGTAAATACACATTAGTAGGCACTTTAACAAGCATCAATGGCCTTTGAGTGACAAGAATGAACAATGATGGTAAACTGAGATGAAACTGGATCAAAAGGAGCTGAGAGGTGAATCAGGAGAAAGACACTGAATACTGAGCTTGCTGAATCAAGGGTAAAAACCATCCATTTTTTAAAGCTGTCTTGTGCATTGGTTAAATAAACATGCAGAACTGGCAGCTGTTTGAAGTGTAACCCTCAAGAATCTGCAGGTATATTTAAGGTAAACTGAGAAGGAATTGATCGAGCTGTTTTAACAGTCAGCTCAGGTTTGATGGAGTGCAGTGAATTTAAAATGAGTTCGATGTGAGTAAAGAGCTTAATGCCTTTAAAAACCCAGCACAAGGATATATGGCCTACCCATCTATCATGTGTGGATGCCTGTATGCGTGCATTTGTGTTTGTGACAGAGAGAAAGTATATGTGCATGTGTATGTACGTGGAGAACCCTGTTTCAGCTATATGTGTATGTGCATTAGAGAGACAGAGGGATAGAGTTCATGAAAATGAGTTAACCTACAGTATGAGTGCATGCACACACACACACACACACACACACACACACACACATACATATGCACATTCATTCACCAGACCAATATATCACTGCACTCACAGACCAAATGAGGCAATCGCTCAAAATTATTTGCATATAAACTAATGAAATATTACTGGATGAAACTCTGTTGAATGTTAATTACAAAGGTAATGCACTATTTGCTGATTAATGGATCGTCTCTCTTTTGGGCAAGAGATGGTACGAGCAAGTGGATGATGGGTGGGGGGACAAAAAAAGGTGATTCCAGTGAATGGAGGTAATCAGGTGTATAGAAAATGCATTGCTAGGATCATAGAAATCCATGCAGGAGGGGATAGCAAGGGCAGGAGAGGAGAGGAGAGGTGGAAACTAGAGTGGAGAGGAGAGGAGAGTGGAGGAGAGGAGAGGGGAGGACCCATTGTTGGGAGGCAAACAGTTGTGTTAAGTTGTGTGGACATGGTCACATGCCACAAATTCTTGTTTTACTGGAGTGTGTGAAATGAAAATGCATTATTCATTTATAGATCATTAATTATGAATCCACAAAAAGCAGGATGGGAGGCCGAGGTGTGAAGTGTGCAAGTCAAAGCAGTTTTTGCTGAGAATACACATTACATATTTCATCTCACTGTTTGACCTCAGAGTTTGTAACAAGCTCCTTGTTCTAGTCAGAACAAAGAACACTTCTTAAACATGTACATGAGCATCCATCTCTAAAGAGTGAATACACTGACATTGGAATAACACTTTTTGCAACAGTCTTGAAAAATAACTTCAGTGTATATTTTTTGTATTACAGTCTTGGTGTTGATGTGTAATGTTATTTTTCTACCACTTGCTGTACTGTTTATGGCTCTGTAAAGATAAACTGCTGGAGCAATTACCCTCCACATGTATGAATTTGTCTCAGACACACACACACACACACTTTTACTGTTATACTTGTGAGGACAGTGTATTGACTTAATTCTCTGGAGGTTTGCACTAAACACTAAACCTCACCATAATTCAAACCGTAAAGTTTAAAAAATGACTTAACCTGGTGTTATTCTATATTTTTCTTATTGCCCATGGATAGAAGCAACCAAATAACACGTGTTAGTCGGTCTCTCAGTACCTTTTGATTTCCCTACTTTTCCTGTGGCTTTTAGCTCCTAGCACATTAATTCCTACAGCTGATGTAAATCTTTAAAAACAGGTCTCTTAAAACAGCTGGGCATTGTAGATTTTAGAAAACATTTCTTAAACAGGGGTAAATACTGCATTTGCTGGGGATTATTTTCAGTCGTGGATTAATACACATGTGGTGCACTAGTGAGTATTTATGGCAGCAGGAGGGTGTTTGTGGGATTGAGTCAAAATATACTACAGTGGACCTGTTCATGGTAAAAAAGGAACATGTCAGCCAGTGCAACAGTGTGGCTCATTGATGTGTTTGATATATTTGGACAACAATAGAACTCTATGGCACAGTTAGCTATATCAGGCTGTGGCTACAAAGACAATATTTGTTAGTAGGATCAATTCATAGTTTATTCTTTACAGGGGATTTGTTGACATTAAGAAAAGTATGGACCAGACGTACCCTTTAAAATGAATGTAGGATGTGGGGACTGGACTTTTGTCCTCAAATAAGAGTTCAGTCTTCAGATTTTTGTCCTCACAACATGATGAATAATACACACACACACACACACACACACACACACACACAACCCCTTCGATTATTGTACACTTCAGTAAAAATGAGTCAGAATGCATTAAATTAAAACAATTCAATTCATTTTGATTCTATTATTTTCTGTGGAACACACATGAATACACATTCTAAATGTATTCAAAGCATTTAAAATTAATAAATATAACAGAAGACAAGCACACAAAAGGTAGACGCTGTCCAGTTACCAAATCAAGGGTGACAGGTATCAGTCTGGACAGAGAGATAGAGACAAGATGGAGAAAATCAACTGATCGTCTGCTCTCAGGAAGTCAAGATAGCTGCTAGTCATTCCATCAGAGAGCTAAACTCACTCATGCAGCTGGAGCCTCGCAGTTAGCATAACCAAACCTTAACGCTTCATAAGCTTACAAAAGGTGCTTTAGAGCTAAACACAAACTTATGCATGTGAAATGAGCAGTTTGTCTCCCCTTTCAGACTAACAGAGTATGCATAATGTATGCACCCGTGGCAGCCCTGCTGCAGTAACTGAGAGATTGATAGATTGATTGATTGATGATGGCAGTTATGACTAATTCATTAAAAAGCAAAATCTGGTCGTGCATGTCACTCATTTGGGTTGAGGGAGTCCACTGGCCATACTCAGCCTGGGTGGTGTGTGTGTGTGTGTGCGTGTAGTCAAGTGAAAAGTGGTACAGAGTAAGGGTGTGCAAACTTGGATCATGCCGACCACCACACCACAATGTTTCTTGACAGAAAGTGCTACACACACATGCACACACGCCGCAAGCTGCTCCCATAGTCAGTGGTAATCATACAGGAAGAAAATTAATTTAAAAAAGTCACAAATATACATTCACAGTTGCCATGAACATGCATCCAAGTGTGGTTTTACTCTGTGGGGCTCAGTAAAGCCCTAAACAATGTAACAAACAAAGCAACAGGAAACCACCAAACAATACACAAGCAATGCTATTGTGTTCTCCCCATAAAGATACTGTGTTTCTTTGTAGTATGCAAAGAGTAAGTGAGACATATTTGAGCATGACAGTATGTTTGAATATGCATTATTATACACACCTCTATAGAGGAGCAGTGTGTGTAAAGTGGAACCACACAGTAGCTGTTAATAGAACTATTATAGGCAACTACTGTCAGATCAGACGTTGCGAGTGCAAATTAGTGTCCCTATCATGTTTTATTCCAATTTGCATTCCTACCAATAAATGCATAGCAACACAATGTAAAGAGGAGCGTGAAACAATGTGGAATAATGTCCAATTCCATAATTCATATGTCAACAGGATCCTTTGGAGCTGAACAGATCAGGGGATTTTGTGAACAAATTATGCAATAAAGGGAAAGGCAAAAACAAGTAAAAGTCAGGACAAAGTGGCAAACCTAATAAATGACTGAGAGAAAGAGATTTTTCATTATACATGCCTATCTCCTAGAAATTATGTTTATATATAACTCATTTATTTTGCCAGTTATGATTTGAAGAAAATGTAATTGCCATTCCCAACAGAACTTGTAGGGAGCTGGTTGAGGTGGATGAAGGGCATACAAAGCACAGGACTTTGCCACAGGCAACTAGGGTTTGCATCAGAGTCCCGTCCGTGGCTATATACATATTCACTGTCTTTCCCAGAGTTCAATTAAAAGATTTATAGCACTCTCATCTTTTTGTGCGGTACATATACATGTACAGCTAGAAGGCTACTGGGTTAGTACAAAGACTGTACTTTTTATGACTTTCCAGATTATTCAGGTAATTAATAATGTTTCTTCATTTTGTGAATGAAAAACATAATCTGGGTGGCATTATATTTCCATCAAATGATATTTGCTGGTGTAGTAATATACATTTGTAATTTCTAGGAGACAGAGTTGATGTATAGCTACTCAGTGAAGTAACTTTGGACTGTCAGCCAGCTTGCAAATGAGATATGTGACCAACAGCCAATTACATCTTTGACATTCTCTCTGTGTGGGACAAAACCAGTCACACACACAATCTTCAGCCCTACATACCCAAACTCTGTCCATGGCTGCAGACTACTAACTAGCTCAACTGTTTGCAAATAAATCAAAGTGCGTCTTTGTCAGCCGGATGGTTAGACACTAAACACACACCCATGAAAAAAACTGTTGGCAGCTTCACACGCAATTAGGTAGCCTGCAACAGGATCCCTTCAGGTTAAAGGCATCAACTGGCCTGCGCATGGCACGATATAGAATTCTCTTTAAACACAAAAGCATCCGCATTAAAGTAGGTGTCACGACTGGTGGAACGAAGGACTGGACCCAAAAGCACGACTCACGAGACGAGGTTTTCAAAAGAACGCTGTTCTTTTATTGTGTATGAGAACACACTATGGTATACTTGGCTA